>WTSP01023066.1:0-39904 GCA_025331215.1 Actenoides lindsayi
TGCAGCGGGGGGTTACACGCTTTCCCGCCGCGACGCTCTCCCGGTCTTTGGGTTTTCTTTGGGTTTTCCTCCCCTGCCCCCCCCCCCCCCCCCCCCCAAAAAAAAAAAAAGTAGTCTGTGAGAAGAGTTGAGCTATATACCCTATTTTTCACAAAACCCTAAGATTCAATTCCAAGAGAATTCACACTTGGAGACAAGTAAGAACTCAGAGGGGTATAAGATGACCAGACCTTTAATGAACCCAAACTATTGTATATGTTGTTATTCTTGAACTAATTATCAGGATTCAGGATCTATCTTTCTTATTATTAATTCCTAAAAGATTATCTGGGAGGACTTTATATTATAAGAAGCTCAGACTAATACACAGTATCAAAGACTTCACCCCAGACTTTTGTGATGCCCCAGGTGAGAAGAGAATGCTTGTGCGTCTACAGGAGAGGCAGGATGGTGCCCTGAGACCAATGTACAACTGAGAGAGGAATGGTACAGGAGGAAAGCTGGCAAGGTTATTTATATATGAGAGTATAGGACAACACAATGAAAGAAGACTGAGACTCAGAAAGAATTACAGTGTAAGAGGAAAGATATTAATGAACTATGGATTAGAAAAAGGAGGTAATACAACCAACCTCATGAGCGTCGAGGGAAGTACCGTTTTGTGTTGGGAGTTGAATCACTCATTGTGACTTCCCAAAAAAGGAACTATAGTTTCCAGTACCCAGACTCACACTTTGGATATTGAGCATTATTTCTCTTTATTGCTTTGTATGCATAAGAAAATAAAGCAGCACATCTGTGTAAAAAATGCAGGTGAATCTCTCTATTTGCCCAATTGTGTGTCATAGGAATGAAGTCTTGTTTACAAGATAAAAGATTTTTCAGTCATAACTTAGTCATTACCTAAAAATACCTTGGCATTGGGTGTTTGTTTTCAGCCATGATCTCATATACCTTCAGCCTTTTATTTTAAAAACTTCTATAATTCTCACAGTAATGTGTAATGTATTATATATATGTGTGTGTGATCATATATATATATGTGTGTGTGTGTGTTCCTGAGTTTCCATAAAAATTTCCTGTCATAAAAGTTCTTTACTTTTCTGGCATTAGTTCTTGAATGACATATTGTCCCTAGATGAATTTACTTTTATTGTCAAATACAACCTTTGAGCAGTTCTATATATATTTAAACAAGCCAATTTTATTTCTAATCATCTATCAAGACATAGTAGGAAATTTTAATGATGTGCAAGGAGGCTTCAGTCACACTTTGTTAACACTTGTGAAATTCTCACGTGGTGTGTGCTTCATGGCGTCCCCAGACAAGCTGAGAGTCCAGCAGGAATAGGTATGTAATGCTCCTCTGTTGAAGAAGTACAAGTAGATACAAGCAGATTTTGGTTCTTAATTTCCGCAAAGATTGGAACAAATATCAGGGTTGATGCCCTGAGCACAGAGAGGTCTGTCAGTAGGAGTCTAACGTTTCAGTAAATGTCCTGTTGCACTGATGTTGCACAAGATCTTATTCTGCTGATTTCAGTAGGATTACCTGAGCATGCCAATATATGACCCAGAACAAAAAAGAAAAAAAAAAAAAGGTAGAGTCTCAGAAGAAGAAGCACAGCAATACTTTGAACAAAACATTTTTTCCTCTACATAATAAAATTATTAAATCTGCTCAGAACAAATCCAGTGTAGTTTTGTAAATGGGAGTGAAATCACTGATAGTTCACTTAAAAGCAATTGCTTATTTTTTGTCAGTTGAGAAGGAAAAGCTGGAATATTTTAGCACTGAAAATAGAGAATGGCAGTTAGTGCTTTTTTTTTTTTCTTTTTTCTTCCCATACACACGTATCTTTGGAAATACTTAATGTTGGTAAGGGAAGCAGAGGCTACCTCTGGTTTTCCTTGCTGTTGAATTTGCTGTTGAGCTTGACATGCACTACTAGTTTGAATTCTAAATGGATGCATCTCACATCTTTGCAAGACAGACTTGGATTAGTAAGATCACTATGGGGTAAAAAATGACATATGAAAGTATCAAGATATCACCAAAAAAAAAAAAAAATTCAAATGGAATAACGTATAGATCTCCTTTCAGAAATAAAATCAAAACCATAGTTTATTCATTATTAATTTGAAATCTTTGTGCAAGAAAAATGAGTCACTCTTCACCCAAAACCGGTTTCTGAACTGTTAGGGGAGAAGAGTTTAAAGGAAAGCAATAACAGCTCTGTATAGTTACGAATGAAGTCACGTTAAAGCTCTATTTTCAAAATACAACTGCAGTTACAGATTCATTGCGTGACAAATTAAAAGGTTCATTTTTAACTGGAGTTATAGATGTTGAAGACCAGATCAAAGAATTGTCATTAAGTGTAACTGTATTCAGAGAGCAGAATTTTATGAAGTGGTTCCTGCGTTAAACTGTATTTTGTACTTAGCTGAGATAAAGCAGTAGAATTGGGCCAAGATAAGAGTTTTCAATTAGCCTCCTTGTCTTTTTGTCCAAACGAAGAGAAAAGCCAGTGTGTGCTTTTAGGGCTGGAAAGTAGTAGTTAAATGTTCACCACCCCTTGAAACTGTTTCTGCTCTCTAAGCCTCCATTGTCTGAAACAGTGGGAAGCAAGATTCTCAGCAATCGAAAGATATAAGGGGAAGAAAAAAATCTACATTAATATAGATTCTAAACAGCAGTGAATAAAAACTGAGCCATGGGTTTTGCTCTTGGATTTAGCCTCCATTAGTTGGAGCTTATTTGCATTTTTTAATCTCATACTTCTGTTTTTATTATGAACTTTAGTACAGTAAGGCAGCTTTCTGATGGAGATTAATACAAGCAGTGCAAATTTGATGGAAAAAATTTTCTTTAAATGCATGTGAATGAAAAACAACTAGAAAATGGATATTATGAACACTGAAGTGAAAGTTTGTGGATAACTGTTGCTCAGATGTCTTATATGAGTATGAAATGTTCCACTTAAAAATAAAAGGAAATCTTTAGGATTAAGATTTTTATTAAGTGAGAGAGAAATATTAGAGAACTATTAGCTGTACAGACTAAACAACCATGATACTCTAAAACAGAATTCAATATGTGTGGTAATTCTTTTATAATGTAAAACACTTGCATAATGTATAGCATACTCTGTAAGGTTAAAAAAAAAAATGGAAAAAATATGTAAGCTGCCAGTCTGTATAAAGAAAATGAGGAAAGAATTGGAGTCATATATGTATCATCATTGCTTTAGATTTTATGCTAGCAAAGAAAATAAACTTGGAAGAATTTATATCTGCTTTCTTAATTTTGTTTTGTTTTTCTCTTGAGTTTTAGTTGTGTCCCAGAGTGATGAGAAAAATTGGGGCCACCTGTTTTCCACTGGGCCCTTTTTAGTTTCTATAAGTTCATAATACAACAGCAAGTATTCCTATCAGAGTTATTTGGGAAAGCTGTTGTTAGTTAATAAAATCAAAATAAATGAAATAACAAACCTCTGTTCTTTCTATGTGGCAAGGAAAATCCTACAAAAATGGCTGATTTTTGGTGCAAACCAGTGATACTTCATGAAGAAACTTGTTCAGTGGCACAGAAAAGATTTTGGGTGTTTTAAAAAATTTTATCAAAAGTATTTTGTTTTACTGACCTGGTTTCTTTTGCTCTTCTGTTGCCAAGGGTGTAATGAAGCTCTCAATTTGCTTTTCTTTCAGATAAGTTTTTGCATGTGCAAATGATAGTGAATCATTTCACAAAAGCCAATGGTTATCTTTAAAATTCATACTAATTCTCATTTGGGTGATAAAAGGCATTTGAAAATGGCATCTTCAGTTAATATCAGAATTTTAAAATCTGTTTCCATTGATACTTAGGATTACACCCTGTTTTGCTGAAAATTTTGGTTCCAGTTCTACTCACTTAAGTTTGAATTAGGCATAGAGGTTTTTTTTCTTTTCATGGGTAGAAAAATTGGTCAACTAATGGATTAATCTATGGATTGTAAGAAACACAAATAACACTGGTGTAGAATGAATTTTAGTTACACTAATCCTTACAGATGTGTATCTATCTATGTCTCTTGACTAGAAATTCTTGAGTTTCTCTGTGAAATGCTGTCACTTCCCACAATTTTTCTCTTATCCTTTCTGGTGGATTTACAGAGGGAATTTATGGAAATAGCTGACGTAACAGTTACAGGGTGAGATCCCCTTGCCTGTGCCATACTGTATTTAGGTAATAAATCTGTTTTTGGTTAATAAGTAATTATTTGTATTGAAAGTTGTGCATGATAGGGGACATTGTATCTACTGTGAAGGTAATGAGGGAAGTATCAGTTAAACGTATTTATACGAGCTGGAGTTGACTTTAAGCATGAAATTGTGTAGGACAGTCTCCCTCTGATTAATATTTTTATGGTTTTTTGTGTTGGTTTGTTGGGTTTTTTCATATAGGAGATAATAGCAAGCACCTCTTGAGAGACTTTGGGGGCATTTTTTTTAATTCTCTGGCTACTTCTCAGATTTGGCTGCTGCTAAAACAAATGTGAGAATTTGTTGTGCTAAGACCTAACTTTCTTTACTAATTTAAAAAATAATCACGATAAATAACCATGAGAGTAAGTGTGTTTAAGCTTAAGCTTAAACTTACTTGAGCATTCAGTAGGATAAGTGTATCAGAAATCGAATATTTAAGGAATTTCTGTATCTGTAGCTTATAAAGAAGAACCTCTGGTCATTAATACAATGTAGATATATCATTTCATCTGCCCTTAAAAGTAGATGTAAAACTTCCGTTTAGTCCAGGTGAGCAGTAGGTAACACCTGATATAAAGGTGTGGTTCATGTTTTCTTATTCTTACCACTTTTCTCTAGAAAAGCGGTATTGTCTTTGTTTCCATACATGCAGGGCCCTGAATAAATCTGGGAGCTGATAAAGTTACCGGTTTTGAAGTGTGGTTGCACTAAGACCCATAGATGTCAAAGTCCTATTGAAATCAAATAAAAGTTCTATAACTAAGTGGTTTTGTACTTTGCAACTGAATTTAATTGCTGGATTGGAAATGCAAGCTCCCATGAAGCCTGAGGAAGAGAGTTCTCTGAAATGAAGACATTGATTTAGAGCTATTCATCTAAGCTCCCTTTAAGTCATTGGGGAGAAAAAGGAATCAAAGGTATACATGAATAATGGGTATCATTTGTCTGCTACTGAGAAAATCTGGTGTTGTTTTGATAATTCGTATTCTATGAATTTCTGTTGCTCTCTGACTACACAAGAAGCATAGATTAGTTGCCCTGTAGAAGTTCACATTACATACACTAGAAGCTCAGTGAGATAACTTTGCTGCTCCCTTGTTTTCATAACTAAACATAGTATTGAACTTAGATGTCATATATCCCTCTATAAATATCTGTGTTGATTTTTTTCCCCTGATCTGATATGCAACTCTGTTCTTGTATAAAAATGATTTCTTTGGTTTTAAACTTTTCTCATTGGAATGTATAAAAAAAGTGCACACTCTAATACTTCCTTGTTTTGCTTCCTGAAGAGAATAAAAATCATTTTAGAAAATTTACAGATTGATCTCTATTGAGTGCAGAAAATTAGACTCCATCTAGGAAGAGAAAGAGGGATGATATATAGTTGTTGATGTCATGGTGGAAATACCATCTAGTATAGTACACACAAAGAGCTCACTGGAGCATTCAGGTATAAAGAGCTAGTCTGAATGCCTGTTAGAGGACTAAGTACTGCTGCCTCTGGGATATTTAATACATGCCTTGCATTTTCTCATTTCAGCAGTTCATATGAGCTATTTCTAACCCCTAGGGTTTAAAGAGGGGAGGTTCATTCTAACTATCAAGTTTGAAGATTAACAGTCTTTTGAATTAGTGGATATCCCGAATGCCTTTGCCTTTATATGAAGTGTTTTTATTGCCCCATAGTTAAAGTTCCACTTGGTTGCATAAGTGATTAATTTACTTAATCAGCTCTTAGTTCTGTGCTCTATACATTATGCCAACAAAATCGAGTTTTGTTTAACCCTAATGTTGTTTCTGTTCAACTTCATGGCTATTGTATGTTAATTTTTCTTGCTGGTATTTTCAAAAAACATTTTCTTTTGTTAAAGGATTCATACCTCTTAAGTAGCAAACCCCTTTGCCATCAATTCTGGGAAGGGAGAAATGTTTGGGAGTGATGACTGACTTTTTGTTACATCTTCATCTAGTTGTAATCAACCAGCTCAACAGTAAGTAGGGTGATGCTGTTGATAGAACTTACAGAGGCTAGACATTAATTTCATCCTTTTGAGCTTCATGATAACTGTATTGGGGCCAGGAGACCATTTCATGGGAGTTTGCTCTGCAAGAGTTTTTGGCTGCTTCTGCTTTTGAAGACTGGTTTGGGGAGAAAGAAAAAGAGATGGCTACTTTCCTCACATCTCAGCTTTTTGTAAGTGACCTTTCTGTCCTTGCAAAACTTAATGCTTGTGATTCACAGAGACCCAGAATAGAATCAGCAAAAGAGGCAGCAGGTGGCATTCTAAATCTAAAATGACACTGCATTAACAAGTCACAGACAGTTCAGAATTAACTAATAAAAGTGAAAGAATCTGTGCTTTTTGAAATGGTTACAGATCAAATTAGTGGTCTATGGTTGCTATCGCCTACCAAATCCCAACTAAGAATGACTAAAAATCAGTGATGATCACAACATGGTTTTCATTTTATTGGTAACAGGATGGTGGTAGGCTACAACTGCTAAAAATGGGCATTTTTAATCTGCAAGTACAGATTATTTGCATTCAAATTTTTTAGTAGTTGCTAAGGAGCTCTGTTGTTTATGGATACATCATGAAACACTAGGAAGTTGGAGTAAGTAAGCTAATTTTTAAATAAATACATGGATTTGCACTTGAAATCAAGATTATTAGGATTTTGCAGTTTGCAAGTAAATCCTGAGGGTGGAGACGGAGTGAGAGATGACAACAGTGGTCCTTTTGGCTTTAAACTCTGTGAGCCTGTTTCAGGATCGTAGAAAGAACATGGAAGACTTCTTTTTAATAAAGGCACTTAAACTAATTATTAACTTCTTTCATTCTGATGAAGAGTGAACAGGAGAATTAGAACGAATCTGATACCTGAAACTATCCTGCTAATAATTTGCCCTATAGTTATCTTGAAGTCAATTTAAGTTAATTTATTTAATGGTATTTCAAAGAGTGCGTAATTGTCTGAGGGTTGTCTGATCTTCATCTCTGTGTGGATCTGGCAGTCTTACAAAACATTATAACAATGTGATGAAAAGTTTGGCAGAGGAGATAAACTCTACCCCAAAAATATAATTTGGGGTTAAAAGCAATTTTGTATTTGAAAACTCTGTCACCACAGGGGAAAAAAAAAAACCAAAACAAGGGGGGAGCTATGAGAAAAAAACCTAGATCATTATATTGTAAGAATTTACATAGCTTCAGAAAAGTCTGAGATGAAGATAAGTCTTTCTGTAGAACTTGAGCTTCTTGCCTGACCTGAGGAAAAAAAAAACCACCACCACATTTTCAGCAGTGAAAATTTCATTATTTACAGTACTCCTAGAGCAGCATTGGTTAAATTGTTTCAAACATAATACAAGTCCTTTCATCAAGCATCTACTGCCTTTGTTATCTGCGAACTGTATTGACAAAAACATCCTCAAATTTAATAACGTGCAGAATGCCTCAGATAGCCAAGAGGCCTCTTCAGCATCACAGTAACATGAGATGCAATTTGTTCTTCTCCTGCTTCATGCTTTGTTTTAGCTCTTCTGAGATCTTACATACATCATTTATGTATTCACGAATACTGTGGAGTATTTAGAGACACCCACAAGCTCCTTTATAAGTGTGCAAGGGAGATTTTGCTAAGAAATGAAGAAAAAAATCCCATATGTTTTTTCTACAATGTTTGTCCATTCCATAAGTTACTTGGACTTCTGTGACACTTTTCAAACCCATGACATCATAATTTTAGGAAAAAGGACAGAAAGAAAACAGTAATGCTTAGTCAAAAGAGCTTGCACATATATAATTTGAGATGGATTTATCTTTTCTCCTGAAGGCGTTCACATGTGCTATATAAACAGATAGATCTGTCCCTGCTGATGGTTCTTAAAACTTGTATTACTTCTGTGCTCTATGATAATGAAACTTCTTTTTTCTTTTCAAGAAAACCATCTCCTTTTGGTCTCTAAGGAGGGTTCCTTTAGGTACAGTCATTCATGAGTCAGTAGGAGTTGCAGGCAAAAAATAGGCAGGTCATATTTTACGCATGGTCTTTCTACATCCTTTAATGGGAGAAATTGCAAAAGGAAAGCATATAAGTTAGCAAATTGAAAGCTTTATTCAAATGCATGCTTCTAGACAGAATAATGCAACTTCTTTAATATGAAAGTCATTTCTAACCCCAAACTTGGGTATCTTCTAGTTATTTATTTTTGAAGTGCTGGATTATTGCTGCTGAGAGAGGAATTTTTTCGTATTGCAGGAAAAACCCTCAAGCTGCTTATATTTAGGTACATGTAAATATGCTGATGGACGTGCATAAAATATCTTTCACTGCTATAAGATAAATGTCCATATTAATAAAGGTAAAAGTTTTGAATCAGACACGGTCAATATAATCATGGCTAAAACAAGGCGAAGCATTTCTAATTTATTGTAACACTTATAAAAGTGATTCTAGTTATTAGGCACTTTTGCGTATTTATAGGAAGATAATTTGGTTTTGGCATTTTATGCCAAGCAAGCTATTTCAATACTTGCATCTTACTTCTCATGTCATGTCTTCTATGACTTCATTCATTGCATACACATAGAGTGAGAACTCAGAGTCATGTAGTAGAGATTCAACAATTTATGCTTACCAATATGCTTGTTCTGGCTGTCTGTAAGTGTACTATAAACGCATTTGTATGGCTGCTTAATACACCACCCCTGGGCATTTTATATAAAAAGGTCCTAAACTGCCAGCTTTACATGTTCTTTCTGAAGATCTTGCATTTTCAAGGTATCAGTTTGTGTAAAAAAAATTTACTCTTTGGAAATCAGGATCAATCGACTTCTTTTTCCATTCCAATTTTTGCTTAAAAAAGCAGTCAGGCCATGCTTTGACACATACTGATGTGTTGTCAGGTCTCTGAAAGTATGTAGAAGACAGAATCATGTGCTTCTGATGCAAACTGCTAGTCTCCAGCATAATAATGCTTAAGTACGAACCACTCCTAAATTCTGTTCACAATGATGAAACCTGTTGTGTAAGACAGCAATGATTTCTTAATTCAGATGGTTATCTGAGAGCTATCTTTTGATTTACATTTCAAAAGAAAACAGAAAAGGCAAAGGCTAGTATACCATTGGGCATACCTACTTTTTGCTTCAGCTTTCAAATGGAGACTTGAAAGGACCATTTCCAGTTGGATTAAATAAATAAAAAAATAAAAATTATTTGTAGAGTATGCTATATTCCTATTCCCTGCGGACTGAGCATTTGAACTTGCCTACCATTGTTATGATAGCTGTGTCCCTCATCTGATTTCTAAAGGTTAGTTTGTGTTATCTTTATCTCTGCAGAGATTTCCTAGGAAGGATCATGACATGGTTCAATGATCACAGTGGGATTTTTCCTTCTACAATTTGTAATATTAAAAAATACCAGAAGATTACTGTATAGACTTTATCTATGTCATTTAGTATGTACAAAGAATAGCACGATTGTGGTTGTGCATTGGTGTGTAGTGATATGAAACATGAGCAGGATTTGAAAAGGTAGCACTGCCACAAGGAATCTGTGGAAAAAAACGATGCATATGCATCAGATATAGTATTCTGGTAATGTCCTGTGGCACTAGTTTTCATCTCTGAATACAATGATTAATTAACAAATAACTGTGAAAAACTCCGTTAATAATTTCATTTTGTTTGTTCATTGTACTGAGACCTCAAAATCATTGAAATACAGTTTGTTAAATCCTTACTTGAGTGATGATTATGTTTGAGTACTAGGTATTTGCATTGTACCTCCTCAGGAGTTTAGATTTTTAAATGGCAAAAATTGCTAATGATTGTTTGAACACATGGCCAAAGTCAGAGAAGTAAGTATCGTGCTTTTTTCTAATTCATCCATCTTGTGTAGGTGTTGCATGCATGGAAAGCTTAACTCTGGAGAATTTATGTTCCAAGTATACATGGACTACAATGTCTTGTTGCTGTGTTTATTTTTAGAATTGGGTTGTCCTCAAATAATTTATGATGTATGTTTAAATCCTGCAGAATATTTTCAATATGTAAGACTTCAATATTTAAAAAAAATTATAGGAAGATTATCATTGTATGTATACAGAAAGTTTATTGATATTTTTAAAGATTTCTGAAGAAGAGTGCAACTTGAACAGTAGATATATTTGCATAGAAAATGTCCCTGAAAAATTCATTACCGTAGAGAGCAGGGCTTCTGGGATTAGTGGACACCAGCTTTTTGCTTCAAGCAAAGCAACTGAGTTCTGATTTGGGTCAGTGGTGACAGGAACTCTTACTGGGATCCCACCCTGAGCCCATTAAAAGCAATGTTGCTGTGTCACAATTTAATTGGAGTAAGGATGAGGCCTTCGATGCCTGTGCACTTTTAGGTTCTGACAGTTCGTCATGGCTTTCCTTTTTTCAACTCTGCATGTGCAAAACAGACTAAACTTTGTACAGTATGTGTTAACATGCCTAACATTTTTGAAGTTCGTTATTTCACTGCAGTGTGATCCTCTCTATATTTAGAAGTCTTCAATGACTATTACCATCCTTGTTTTTTTCTGTAATCAGAATAATGTAATACGCTTTAGTGTCATTTCACGGATTTGTTTTGTGTGCATGTTACATGAATAGTTTCACAACCTTTCTATTTTTGACAGATACGGCAGTAGCAGTTGTGGAATTGTGTTCTTATGTGCACTTTGTCAGTGCCTTGGATGTGGGCAGGGGTTAGAGCTGGGAGCAGCTCCATTGAGCATAACATCCTGTGCAAGAGAAAAAGTTTAAGAATTGCAGTGCAGTTTGTTAAGAGGGGGGAAAAAGTTGTTCTGCTCTTAGGGGCTAACCTGCCTGAGTTGGGGAGAGGACATGCTGGTTTTTCCTTCAGCAGAACAGGCTCATGGCTGACTGTATTGCAGATCACTGAATACTTGGTTGCTATTCACTTGGTCTTTCTTGGATTATTTTGAACAGCTACGTTTCTTCTGTAGCTAGCTGATGGGGAGTGCTGAGCACTCGGAGTTGGTTACTGCATCTCAGCTGGATACCAAAAATTAGACTTCGTGGATTTGTCTTCTGCTTTACTGGGAGCTCTCTCTTGAGGATGTGTTTTGGGTTTCCTTTTCCACTTTTGTTTTTCCTTTCTTGTTATTGACATGCCTTTTACACTGCTGTGTACCCTCTGTTTTCTCCTCTGGAGGAGATGCTGTGACCATCTTTTACTCCTTTATTCGTTATTCCATAAAGTCTTTCCCATGAGCATACTGGCTTAAATCCAGACACTCCAGGGTTGAAGATAATGTGATATTTTGGTGTAGCTTATTGATATTAAGAGTTCACAACATACTTTGTAGGTACTCAGGCAAAAACCCAAACCTGTTAGAGGTTTTGACAGTAAGGCATAAGCAGGGTAAAAGCAGGATCAGGTTAGGCACTCACAGGAGAATTACGTCTGCTAGTGTTACCTGAATAATGTGGTTTACACTTGATTTCAGAAAGAAAAGGATGTAAGTCTGTGTGGTCCTGAAGCACAGCGGATGACGTTCTTATGCATGTGTTCTATGAATAGCATTTCAAGGATAATGTTATGAGCATAATGTACATTAGCACATTGTTGTAGTTGATCCTTTGTTCATGTGATTTACTACCATATATTCCTGTGGCCAGATTTGGTCTGCTGTTTGGTTCAGTTTTGCTAGGGATATAATTTCCCATGGTGGTGGATCCTAAATAAAAGCATTTTGCTTCTAAAAGGTGCTGTTCCTCTCTCTTCTCGAGCAGAGAAGGTGGCACACATGGAGCTGGAGCCACAGAAAATCCAGAAGAAAACATGATTAATTTTTCTGTGGATCAGCAGTCTGATTGGACTGACCACACATTTGCTAGATGTTATGCAGAGGAGATGGCTGCATGGACACCGCAGGGAGCAGTCCACACAGGCTGGATTAAGCATAGCACGAAACTTTGCTCTCTGGTGACAAACAAAAGCCGCAAATAATTAGATCCGAATGTAACAATTACTATCTTTATTAGTATTCTGTAAACATGCAAATATTTTTGTGCATCCATGTGTCTGTTTCTGCAGTTTTGTCATACTAATGTAAAACTTGAACTGATGGTGATCGTGGATATCTATATGCACAGCTGTACATAGAGACTGCATACACTTCTATATATTTCCAGTGATTTAGGTAAGAATAGGGTTTTGAGATGGACACTTGAAAAAAATTGCATAGCTGTGAAATTCATCCAGTGCAGAGAACTCAAATAAGCCAGACTTTTTTTATTATTGTTATTATTCTGCTATATAAATAAGACTGAAATGGATCTTAGGGTCTTTTGCATTCTATGAATAGAGGTTAATGTAATTTTGTCAGTTTTTTGCATACTCCTATTTTTATTGTAGATGTATTTGTATTTGTACAGTCTTTTGTGGCATAATAATGAAACATATAAATATTGAAAGATTGTTTTTAACAATGTGCTTTTTATGATGAGAATTTTTAACGTGCCTCTTTCATTCTTCAGACTACCTAAAAAGCAAGGTAAAGGATATCAGACATTTGAAAGGAGGTTATCCTGAGCCACTTCTAAATGTCTCTGATTTGTATGTTAGTTAGTGTTGCGTATTTATAGGTATTCAGTTGATGTATTATCAAAAAAGGGAAAGTGAGGTACATAATTTTCTACCTTTAGTTTGACAATGCACGTTTGAAGTATGTACATGTGTGCTTCCTTTTGTGCTAGTTTTTAATTTTTGTGGGTTGATTTCAGAGCATATGTTACACCATATGCTGTAATATTTGGACTAAATGATTCCTTGTTGAAATGCTCATAAGGATTGGTGGGAAGCTAGGGGGAGCAGTAAAGTGGACAGGCTGCTAAAAATTACCAAAAAAAAATTCTGTTTCTGTTCCACTATAAATTGAAATTAACCACTGAAACTCCTGATTTAATCCTACTTGAGCTTTTTTTTTGCAAGAGTAATGTACCTCTGTACTTTAAGATATTTAATTGTCCAGACTTGCACACAACTTTCAATTTTGTATTTTTGCCTGCACTTCCCTATAAACCTTCAGAGTACTGTCTGCTAATCATAGTTAGTTTTTTCTTTCTTAAGAATTGCATTAGTCATAATTTGCATTAGATGTTTCCGTTTTCCAGTTCTGTGATGCTCTGTGTGAACCATAATTGCACACAGGTAAGATCACTGGGAAGGGGCTTAATAGTGGTTGCTTCTTTGGTTACCATTACACAGCCTGGCTCTGGAGCACACCTTGTGGACCTGAAATTATTCTCTCTTACAGTAAGTATGGACTCCAATCTGCCTTCTGGCTTTGCAGTTCTGAAGAGCTGACTGCAGGCACAAAAAATGTTGATAATGGAAAGTAGATTTCTTTATGTGCTGGAAGTAGAGATTCCTCTATGTCAGCCACATATACCTGCACCAACTTTAAGACATTTTTCATGAAGTCTTTGTCATTAGTCTGAAATGACAATGTGTCTTACAGTGCTGGAAGAAAATGCTTGGAGACAATTAGTGAATTTAGGCAAGAAATATAACTCATATGGGCAATTGTCTGAAAAAACAGAAGACGTGGCTGGCAGGTCAGTTGGATTGAGCAGCATTATTTGCGGTTATAGGTGGAGGCTTTAGTTTCTAGTGTGTAGCTTTTGTGTGTTTCGCTTGAAACTACTTAATAGTAATAGTTCAAACCTGTTGATGGCATTCAAATTAATCTGTGCAGTATTACACATTCTGCAAAAAATGATAAATTAATTCTGCACACATTAAGTAATAGATATACCTGAATGTAATACATTTGATAAGATTTTATTTGTATTAAAATGCACAAAACTAGCTTTTAAAAGTGTATTTATTAGTAGAAATTTTATACTGACTCTACAAAGAAAAAATACTGCTAAAAAAGAAATGTGTTTTATTCATAGTAGTTTGAATACTCAATACTAGATCCTGTCAGCTGTTAGAGCTAAGTTGTTCTCTAGCATCTCAAATTTATGCACCTTGGGAAGCGAAGAAGCATTTTCTAGTTGTCCAGCTTTAGATGATGTGGTCATTGAATTAAATTGCTTGACTAAATTAAAATGATGGATTATTTTATCAACTGATGAAACTGCAGAGACACAGTTGGCATGTAGTGATTGATATGTGGGTCCTGCAGTAAATTTTGAACTCTGGTACTTAACCATAGTTTTCCAGCAAGTTAGAATTTCCAGTGCAAACACAGAGGTGTTACAGTTTAGCTTCACTGAGAGCTGTGCTCTAGGAAATTCAAGGAGGTGCATTTACCCTTGATGGAGAAAGACATCTCATAGACCTTCCTGGTCTAGTTGCTGCTGCTTGTAGGGTTGCTGTATTCTGTACCACAGGTTGCAGTATTACAGAATTTACCCAGTTTTTTAGCTTCTTCAGTCTGTGGAGAGCGAGCATAAAGAAGCTTTATAACCTGCACTGCCCTTGATACAGCATCATGGAGCTCTCCTCCATCCCCATTCCTGTTCAGACGATGGTTGAGGAGAGGTAGATATTTGTGGTATGAGATTTGATTGTTGGCTGTAACTAGATACTACAACCTATTACACATCGGTTGTAATAATTACTTTCTGTAAGTTGATCAGTATCCAGTGATATAGCATAGAGACTAAGGTTTCCATTAATGTTTAGTGTCTTTAATGTTTTAATGTCTGTAAACACATTTATTGGAAGCTCAGGTAACTACATAAACTCAAGGATGAAATACTTGGTGTTTTTAGTGATTTCAGTAAGGATACACTTAAGCCTTAGTTAATAGTAATATGCTTTTTCTTAATGTGTGTTGTAATCTGTTTTAGAGTAAATATAAATTTTGCTGAGAAGTATATTCACTTCTGTATTTGGCTGAAAGTTCTATTTGGGGATTCCCACTAAGGATGGGGTGGCCCTGTGCTTCTTTATGTCTTGGGGTATCAACTCAAAGGGAGCTCTGGTTTGGCACTCGTACTGCCCTTCTATGATTGTGCATAATGACTACCTGATTCAAATGAGTAACAGGATTTCTTATTTTAAAGGAAAAGCACCAAGTTACCTTTTGCTACAAAGACTACTTCAGGTACAGAGAAAGAAAAGATATGGGGCTTTTTTTTTTTTTTTTTTTCCTAAGTAAGAACAGACTATCTAAAACCAGAAAGCAGAGATAATCTTCCAGCCACTTCCTGTACTGGAGGAAAAACAGTTTAGGATTTTTTCCTCTCTCCCTTTTCCATTTTATGATAGAAAGAAAAGCAAGACAGAGTTAGAGAATCTGCTGTAACTTCTGTACACAAATATTCATGTCTTCTGGCACTTTCCTCAATATATTACATACCTGAGGTAAATAAATATTTAACTTAGTCAAACCTCCCATGCTGTAGAAGTAGAAACCTGAGACAATTATTCCATTTAACTACGGGCGCTGATTGTTTCAGAGTTAAAACAAACTTTACATCTCTTTTGGAAAAAGCATTGTTAGACCAGTAGAAACTGAAAAGCCTGCTTTTCAAACTGTTCTGATGAATTCACTTAACGTTTTTCCTTGAAAAGCTGCAGTTGGTGAGATGCTGCTATGTCCATAAATGTAGTAAAAATGCTACACCATTTCATTTACAGCATCACAAGATTTGGACTGTGAATATAGAAATACACATACATATGCACACAAATATAGAAACAGACTGATCACACAGTAAGAATATTAAGATGCATGCCACGTGTTCTTTAACTGCTGGCACACAGCTTCAGCACATGAATTTGAGTTGCTAAAACCACCTTGTAGGTTGAGTTTAAAACCTTTTGAAAAATACATCAAAAAGTTGCTATGGCACTGTAGGGGATACTTCTTTGTAGAATAAAAGAACTAGTGTGGTGTTCTGTTCAGCAAATCTTCACCCACAAGTATTTCTGAATTCTAAAAGTTTTTTGACACTCCTGTGTTAAAACACTACTTGGTATTAATGCTTAGCATTTTTCTCTTTTTAAGTAAAATTAAAGTCAAACACATAGTATTAGATTTCTTTCCTTTTTCTTCTGCATCTTTAAAAATACTTGGTAAAAACTTTTGGATAAATGCACTGGTACCTTTCCTGAAAGGCAGTGTGGGTGCCTCTGAAAAGTAGTAATCTGCATTCCTCTAATAGAATTCTGATTATATTGTAGTGAAAAGGAAACTACAAGTACATATAAGAAAACCAAGGGGAAGGGAGGTTTTACCAATTCCATATGGTAAATCTATCTGAAGATTGCAAGGGACTGAATTACATGGCTGTGTGTTTCTGTCACTGAAAGCAGGTAAACTGTGCAAATGCAGTTTGAAATAGGCGTGAGGAAGACCTGTGAAATTTGCCTGTGGCATATCTAGTGGACCAGATTATTTGCATTGTAGTCATAAAAAGGACATCAGTTGTTACTCTGCTTCATTGCTAGATGCAGAAAATGTAGATGATGTTGAGGTTTTTTGCTTCTTTTCTGCTTTTACTCTTGACACACCTGTTTTATGGAGGCACTTTTGGCTCAAAATTGACAATAGCAATCTACATTTAATTTTTTTTAACAAAATATTTCCAATTTTGCCTTTCTTGCTGAAATCTATTTTGCAAACAAATAGAATGATAATCAGGTAATGAATGAAGATATTTTCTATATTATGTTATGAAATCATATCTGTGTTCCAAGCTGTCATTTATGTCAATGTTTCAATAAATCAGTACAATGTACTGACTCATCCAAGAACCATCACAATATTATTGATGCATGAAATGACTTGAGTGAATAATAGGAACACTGTGTGATATGGACATGTAGCAGACAGGAAAATAGAGAAGAGATGAGACCACCAAGTGAAATCCCACTAGCCTCATTGCCCAAAAAATTAATAAACATGACAAATAATACATTTTGGCATAATGCTTTCATATTTTGGAAGACATTGATTGCATTTTTCATTCTATGCTGCTGCTTTTTTTTTATACAAGACAATTTTCTTGGACATTTTAGGCAAGGAGCATAAATTCTCAGAATCAGATAGTAGAGTGTTCTGAAGTACCTAAGTGGTTCTCAGCATGTTTTCAAAAGGTATGTTAAAAAGGGAATTTTATAAAAAGAGGAGCTTTGTTCATGTAAAGACTTCATGAAAAGCTGTTTTTCCCTAGTAGGTTTTCCAATTTCTGTTTATTGTTTACTGTTAAAAATGTGCCTTGTTTTCTATGGATTGTCTATGATCAGATTCTAAGTTACAGAATCTTCTTTTACTTTTTTCATACTGTCATTGTTCATTTAACCTTCAAAACTTCTGCTGAGTATGCAATTTGAGCATATGAAGTATTGTCATTACAGAGTCTGTTTTCTAGATATCATTTCATTTTCTCTTTTCCATTTTTTCCATGTAGTATTTAGAAATGTTGAAACCAGAAATAGTGTATTTGCAGAAGAGTTTCTTTTGTGCTCCATGTCAAAGTCGTATCACTGCCTTCATTACACAGAGTTTACAGTAGTCTCTTGTATTAATGCTGTTATCTTTGTCAACTGATCTGATGAGTCCATCAGACAGGATGTTTTGACTAAAACTTTTTTCTGGGGAAGTCCATTGATGGGGGAATTCATTATGTTTGCATTCTTTATATACAATTTCTCTGTACGTTAGACTGAATTTGAAGTCCATTATTAGGTGAAATCATGGTCATTGTTAAACAGCAGAGAATCTAGGACCTAAAGTATTTTCTAAGTAAGTGGCCAACATTCTATTATTATCTTGTTATTTAGAGCAGCTATCCACTTGTCTGCTTTAACTGCCGGTTAAAATGATGCCGAATGCAGTTGAATAATGGTCTGAAATTTATGAGAGATGTTTTCAAACCATTGAGTAGCTCTCAGGACATGCTTTTGAGTGTGGAATCTATTGTAGATAGAAATAAAGCGATCATCTGAAGTCCAGTGAGCTAATAATTGTTAATAGGCACACAAATGTGAAGACTATAGGGCAATAATTAGTGCCCCTGACAGCTGTCATATGGAAGCATCATCAGTTGTAAAGGACACCTGCATGTTCTTAAAATAAGGACAGCAGCCTTTTTATAGTTTCTGGACTCTCTCCTCCTCCTTGTAAGACAATTAAAAAGAACTGGTAGAGAAGAGAACTTGTGGGTTTGTGTACTGAAGTTTTTTAGTTGCAGAGAACTGGTTCTATCAGGATGAGTGTAATGGACCTAAGGTTACTACTCCCCATCCTTTCTGCTGTAGTATATGAAAAAATATCAGATATCAATAGTTGCACATGTAAACTAAGCCATCATCTGATATGAATTATTGGTATAACCTACTATTAGCAAGATGTTTCACACATTTCAGTGGCATTATTTCTGCTTCTTTGTTGGCATCTGGAAAACTTTAGGACTGTGATTATGATGTTTGATCCACATGAGGCACTCCAGGCTTGCATTCTCAGTCCCACCTGACAATCTCTCACAGTTGACAGCAGAGCATGATGCCTAGGAATGTCAGAGAAATTGTTACAACACATAATTTTAGGAGCTAACCTTGTAGTCTACCTCATATTTACCTTCTGCTTATCATCTTGTGGACCTTGTCACACCAGTCCTCATTCCAGAGCATCCTAGAAAGAGACTGAAGTCAGCATCATTTCCTCTTTGAAAGGTAACAACTCTTCACAGAGACCAGGTTTTCATGGAATGTGATCATTAGTGGTTGTTCCCATTAAGTTATCTTAATTTCTAGTTTCAGTTTTGTATCAGAGCAGCCATATAACTGGTCAAATCTGTGTGGTGATATCTGTTTGTGTTTGGATCAAATGCATATTTCTGGAGTAAAAAGAGACAATCGTGTCCAAAGGTGCTTCTTTGATATCTTCTATACGACGATCTTACCAGCAACAGTATTACCACTTTAACTGCTAGTGATGAGTTTAAGGTGCATCATCTTCTGTGATTTTGTTTAAACAGTCACATGTATTTGCTCTGTAGAAATGCTCTAATTATTTCAATGTGCTGCAAGTAAATAATGGCTTTTTAAGTTATAATAAGCTAATTAAGTCAAACAGAAATTCTAAAACTTCTACAGAATTGATAATCAGTGTTATTTCCAGATAGACAACGCAAAGAGTATTCACTTAAACATTTCACTCATGCTTTTAAATGAAAATGAAATTAAATCTATTCTTAACACCATAAAATTAAATGTAGTAATCTAAAGATAGTTTTCTGTGAATAGTAATCATAGCTTTAATCATTCTTTCATAAAAACCCAAGAATGCATT
This sequence comes from Actenoides lindsayi, assembly GCA_025331215.1. NCBI lineage: Eukaryota > Metazoa > Chordata > Aves > Coraciiformes > Alcedinidae > Actenoides > Actenoides lindsayi. The sequence goes on from WTSP01023066.1 coordinate 19,574, forward strand.
TTCTCATAAATAGTCTGTATTATTGTTCCATCCTATTTCACTCCACACGGCCAGAGACAGAGTGCATGATCAGTTTTGTAAAAAGGTAAAGCTTAAACTCTCTTCCCGCTGTCTCTCCTTAATGCTCTTTGAGATTGAATCCATTAGGAGCCAAACAAAGCACATCTGTGTTGTTGTCCCTACTGACTGTCAGCATGCAGTACATTCAAATATTGCAGCCAGAAGGCGTTTTCCAAAAACAGCTTTCGGGATGTGCTCTTGAAATGCATTTGTGTACTTATTATGCAGCGCTATCTTTTGTCAGCAGGGAGTTCTGTAAATAAAGCATCAAGGTCTAATATTGCAGTAGCTGATAGCAATAAAGTAAACGAGAACCGAATAATCCACTTCTCTTTGTGCAGCTTCCTCGTTTAAAACTGTGGTCAGTGTATAAGAAAAAAGTATGAAAGTCTTTTTTTCTTTTTTGTTATTTTTGCCAAGCCTTGGAATAACTGAAGTGGCTTTGCAGGAGAAAATGCAGTACTTGTTTATAAACATAACAGGATTGACAGCAGTATGCTACTTTACTACCTCATGTTGACCTGTTTGAGTAAAACAATTATTTTGCATCAGTATATGCAGGTGGAAAGAGTACAGCTGCCTGGAATTTATAGACCTTTCTGTTTCCAAACTCAGAAGAATTGTTAATCCCAGAGTTCTGCTGTGCGGTTGGTAAAAATGAGTTCTGTAATTTTGATTCTGTAGGTTAAGAAAGAAAAAAAACCCAAACACGTTTGTTTGAATATTTTGGGGACATTCATAGGTCAATAGGTGGAAGTTGGGAATTTAAACAGTCTATTAGACAATCTCTTTTTTTGAAATGTATTCTTCTGGCATTAAAGCCAGTGCTTGCACTTCATAAAATTAGCATTGAAGTATCAAGTTCTTATTCAAAATATAAAGGAATAAAACTTAGCACAAGTGCATATATTTGCTCTAATTGCTGCTTTAAAAATGAAATTTAAATGCTGTCTGTTACATTACAGTATTATTAGATAGCATTGTAAGAAAAAAGTCCTCTCGGTTATTTTTGCCACATATTTGTAAATCAATACTATGCAATAAGCACAGAACATGAAATAATGTGAAGGTTTTCAAATATCAAAACATTTCAAAAGAAAGAAACTCAACAGGTGCAGCACTGCACTTTGACTTTTCATAGAAATGCTTGCTTAAAGGTACTTACCTCTTCAATTACTAATTTAAGAAGGAAACATTTTGATGAGATGAACTTCTTTTGTAGAGGGAGAGTTCATTAGAGATCTTACAAAGGTGGACTGCTTCTGCTGCATTCACATGAATGAATCTAGCAGTACGGGAATATCTCCCTGGCTTTTCAGTACTGCTGCCCTATTTTTATACTCAGTAAATGTGCTTTTACTGAACCTAACAATAATATCTACTGGAGACTGCCTTACAACTGGGCATTGAACTTCACTTGTTCAAACCTTTGTTGGTGGGACACTGCTTTCTGGATTGCTGTTCTGTTAGCATGATGAACTAATTGACCTAGCGGGACTCCCTGTGGAATTGCAGCTTCTGCTTAGATCATCAGGAGTACAATTTGTTGTTTCATTTCCTCTTCGAGTCCCATCAGGGAAATTGAATTGTGAAAAGACTACCTACTGGGAGCATTCAGCCCTCATGACTGAATAAGTAACTTTATTTTTTTGGTACTGTCTTAATTAACAACAAAAAAGAGACTTTGTTACGAGGGTGTCTGCTGTGATTCTGATACAGATGACTAACCCCAGTTATAGGAGCACTTGATCCACATGGCCTCCTGGAGGCTGGGGGCCCTGTGCAGGTGCAAAGTTAACACAAAGCTTCAACAAGCTCTAAGTGCTGTATTCAGGATAACTTGTCAAGTGTTAGTAGACCATCACTGACACTGAAGTCTGCAGGTATTAACTGTTTAGCAAAAAACATTTCAGGGTGAGAGATCTAGGTTGTCTAGACTTTTAATTAGTAACATTAACTAACATTAATTGCTCAGAGCAGTTTGCAGTTATCTGTGAAAAGATACGGCCCTTAGAGTTTTTTTTGTACTCTGACATCATAAGACAGCAATGTGATTTTACTGTTAGAAAGACTTCCTGGTTTTTATTAACAGGACACACACATTTGCACATCTCTTACTTTTCCTGGTCCTAAACTATATTTAAAATATGCCGAAACCGAATTATTTTCATTTTTATCTTTACATATTAGGCTTATTTTTCCCCAGCCTTTTCAGGTTGCCTTTTGTGATTTTGTAGCTGTTCACTGAAAATAACAATTTCTCGGTTTTTCTTAAGGAAAGAGGTGAATAAATGACACTTTTTAAAAGCATAATGCTATTTAAGGTACCAAATTCCAAAGCAAAAAATGCAGGAAAAATAATGCTACAGAAACGTATCTTGGATTGGAGGCAGTTTCTCCAACATAAATGTTCTCTGCATTTTCAGTTGTAAAATTTAATATTTTGAAATAAAAACCTGGAAATAGTAATAACTGTAGACCTACTGTAGGAAGCTGAAGGCCAAGGAAAGACGGCATTAGAGAAACTGTGTTCATGGTATGCAAATCTGTCTTCATAATGAAATTCACAGGGAGAAATCAGATTTTATGTTTGTTTGACAAAAGTTCATATTACTAAGCTTATGAAGTAAAAATAACCTACAATAGTATGTGACTTTGACTTCTGTGCTGATTTTTAGAGGTTCTGTCACTGAGACTAGTATGAATAGCAAGATATTCCCTGCAGCTTATTGAGGGTACGCTTTGCTTTTGTGGAAGAGGGCAGATCCTGCCTTCATCAGTAGAAATACAGTAGCTGCCATCTTAATTTTGTTTGCTCCTGTGCCTGAATTTGATCTTTGCTAATCCAATGTTGAGTTCTGAAATGAGATAATGCTTTAACTTTTCTCATAACAGACAGCATCTCTAACTTTCTCTTTCCTTTCCCATATATTCTCATTATGCTCTTTCATAAATACTGTGGAATGATTATAAATGTTAGTTGTGAACATACATGGAAAATACTGAAATATCTCCAGAGGGTACTTAACTGACTTGTCCATCACCATGAAGGTGTCCTGGGGGAAGGAGCAGGACAGTGGGTCTGGGAGGTAGGAAATGGAACAGTGCAGCAGTGTGGGTCCAGGAGAGCAAAAGGGAAGGAAGGAATGGGATGGTGAGCAAGGCCAGGCTCATCTTTATGTCTGAAAGAATTGGTTTTTAATATTCCTGGAGAAGACAGGTTTTTGCTTTCTTCAAAGGCAAAGAATAAAGATGTCCATTAGCTTCCGGCTTAGTGTTACTTTGCCATGCTTATTCATCATGGCTCAAAATTGAATATGCTTATTCCAGTGTCATAACTTAAGGAGAACCATTTCCAGAAATTTGTAGATAGCCATTCTATGGGTTTTGTATTTATTCTATTACCCTTACGTTCTTGGGTTTCATCCATAAAATATACAGATACTTCAAAGCAGGAGTATATCAGAAAAATTTCTTTGGTTAAAGAGGCTGGAAAACTGCCTGTAGTGCAGAAAATGGGATTAGAATTTTGTTGAGTGTAATTTACTGATGGCTGTGGCATATGGTGCTTGTTTTTTTCTTACTATTCCAAATGGTCGCATCTGTTTTGTTGAGTTTCAGTGCCTACTAAAAGACCCTTGAACAGTGTAGTGGGCAGCTTTTTGTCAGTGTTAGCTAGTTCCTCTATATTCAGACCTTTTGGCTTAATAGGTTTTCATTCTAGTTTGTGGTATATACAAAGATCCACAAATACAGAACACAGGCAAACGTTCTTTTCAGAGACAAACAACTGAACAACGTAATCTTTGGACATGATGAAAGACTTCTTCCCTGCCTGAGTTACACAGAATTGTATGTGGACCACTAGTCATGATCTTTACTTACAAAAATTTTCATCTTATTTTCTTTAGGTTTGAATGGAAATTACATAAAATACAGCATGTCTTTGGCTTCTATGTGTGGAATAGGTGTTGTAGAAATTATGCACGTAGACAGTTATACTGTAAGTGCAGTAAGTGCTATCTTACTGAAACCAGTGGATCTCTTGTAGGAGGAAATTCACTTCAGGTTTGTGCATATTAGCAGGGTTTTCACTCTTATAAATTGGTACCTAAGTTATCAATCCCTTCTCATGCCATTTCAAAACTAAGCAAGTCCCCTATTTAATCAACTAATTGAGTATCTTTTAAGATTCTAATTTCAGGGAAATTGAGCAAACATGTCTAGAAACAGATCTGTCCTAGTCTGAGAATGCATTTATATCAGATTATTTCCTTTTTTTTCATTTTATCAAGGGTGGTATTCTAGACTTTCTTTTCAGATAAGTAGAATGCGTCTCTGTGTGTATACACATATAACCAAATATATAAAACATATAAATGCACACCATTTTTAGACTGTGGAGCAAGCCTTTTTGCCTATATCAAGTTATTTATCAGTTTCATAAAAGACTTCATTATCTCTAGGTTTTGCATTGCCAAATAAAACAGAACCCAGCTTCCAGGCAAATAGATTAGCAATCCAAAATACCCCTTTGAGACGTGCAAATCCTCAGGCTCAGTCTGTGGGTGAACCGTTATGTATTTGAATGGGGAATGATGTCTTTAAAACATACATTATAAAACATATCCATCCTTGATGACATGACTGATCTTGGTGAAAGTTAGAGAAGCCATTGCGTTCCTCAGCACTATGTTGGCTCTGCTTCTGTCCCAAGTTGTATTCCTAATACATCTGTCTCTGTGTGCTGGAAAATCTTAAATGAGACTGGGAATTTGGCTAGCAGTACTGAGCTGTTTCGAATTAAAATCTTGTACGTCACTTCAACGATACTCTGAGCCACAGAGACATTTTCCTTCTTGATAATTAATTTGGTCTCTCTGCTGCATTCAGCATGGCTGGTTTATAAAGGTGCAAAATAAATATACACTAAACTACAAGAAATATCTATGTAGGGAGTTTTAAGAAGTATTAATATTGTTTGGAATATGGAATATTCCAAGCTCTTTTTGCTGCTGTTCTTGTTGCCTTTTGTTTTTCCTAGTTTGGAAGAAATCTGCAGTTTAAATTCTGATTTAATTGTGGTTTAATTTATGCCAGTAATTTTCAGGCGCCAAGATAAGAGGTGTTTAAAAAATTACAATGGAAAAGTAAAGGCAAATACTTGCTCTATTGTATAAGAACAGACTTTAATGTAAATAATGCTATTAAGAAATCCAGTATGTTTATGCACACAGGAGGTTTTATTGCCAAAGAATTTCATATTCAATTTTCATTTTGTCTTAAATCAGATACTTTGATCAAAGCAGGCAACTTGCCAAATAGCTTTTTATCTTATAACAGAAAAAATAATGTAAAATATGAAGTAATTAAATTTGAAGCACCTCATAATGAAGGGAAGAAGGGTATTCAAGAGGTGCTGTGAATTGAATTAATTATTCATTTTCATGGGATACTTGCATTGCCTTCTATGGCAGTTATTTATGTTCCTGAAAGGTCAATGTCCATAATAGTAAAAGTTGCCAGCTCTTCTCTGTTTCAGATATTTAATGTTTTTGTTCTCTACTTTTGTAATAGAATGGTTGAGGATTGGTATGCTGGTGATTTGAAATATGGGAGAAGATCCTTTATAAAGTATACAAAAAAATGTATTAAAATCACAACTTCCTTTCTTATAAAGTCATTTTAATGTAATTTTACATTCCTCACCAACTCGTCTGTAAAACAGGATTGCATTCCTATTTGAAGAAATCTATGATGTAAGTTTTTAAAAATAAAATAAAATTGAGAGGTACTGTGTCTGAGAGGACTTTCAAGACACTGCAGGACCCTCCGTAGAATGTAGCTTGTCATCTCTGGGCTCTATGTTTTACAGCTTTCTGCCTCAGAAAATTTTCAAGTATTTGCATAGAGAGCATTAATAGTAACTTGCATCCTAATCTGTACCTGTGTGATTCTAAAGCGAGTTATCTGTATGCAGATTTCCTATAATTGTTCTTCCTGTAGTTGGTACAGGAGATAAGAGAATCTTTTAAGCCAGGGTAACTCCCAAATTATTGCCCTTCCCTTATTAATTACGAGTTGTTTCTCAGTTTTGAATTTCCTTCCCTTCTTCCACCTCAGTCTTGTTTGATTTTCCATGAACCTTCTCTCCTGCCCTGCTGGCCAGAGAAGGTTGTGAACATTGTGATTAGTTTATATATAATAAAAAACTGTGTTGTGAAGTTACAATACTCACATGAGAGTTGTGAAGTCTGAGACTGTTCAGAATAACTCAACCATAGTCATGTTGTCTCCATTTAGATACACTACTTCTGTAGTGTGACAGATTTTTTTTTTTCTTGAGATGTTACCACTGGCTCTACTTGGAAAGCTTTTGACCCATAGAAGCAGCCCCACATCAAAGTGGGTAATCTTCATAATCTATGTTTTGTATAGGTGCTTCTTTAATGTTATTTCATTGCCAGATGGAGTGGACATCTTTGAACCTTTCAATTGTAGTGATCTGCTAACATTCACCTCTATGAACATGGTACTTATTTGGTCAAACCTCATCTACTAAATCCCAAAGATAGGTTACTGCTGTCTATTAATACTTAGATGCTTATTGTATAAACATTTTGGCTAACATTTCATAAACAAAACTGAAGACTCTAAATGGCATTATTGATGTAAAATTGATGAGAAAACAGTTTCTTAGAGTATTTATTCTTACATATTTATTTATATTAAGTTGATTTCTATTGATTTTTGTCAGGGTTGAAAGAGAATAGGTTTAGAAGTGGAGGAGAGAGAAAGGCAAAAGGAGCTTCTGTGTTTTACTAAATCAGCAGCAGCTGTTGCTTTAAAGTGGTCTGTAAGTATAAATAGGTACTACTGCTGTTGTTACTTAGTTTCTGATGTGTTAGAAGGCATAGCACTTAAGCAGGAAATATTCCTGAGTTCATACAAAGTAGCACAGACAGGCAAAGCTTCTCAAATGTCTTGAAATTAGTGACTCAGCGTGTGTGTTCCTTTGCTTGAGACTTTTGTCACAATTTTCTTGCATGTTTTGGCTTGAACTGAACGTGTTTCTTTGCCATCTCTTCCTTCAGCCTCCCTTAAACAACTCCTGTTTTCCTTCTGTTCTGTCTCACAGATATTCAGTACTGAGAAGATCCTCCTTAGTTGATCTGTAAGAATATATTACATGTCGTGTGCAGTATCCCCTGCAGTGAGAGCAAGTTCCTGCAGATAATTGCATTGTTCATACTGAAATAGGTAGTGCCCACAGATTGTTCCATCTTGTACTTTATGTACTTTTGGTACGTTGCTCTGTACTTCTAGAGAAGTGCTATCACTATTTTATTGATTAACTGACGTTTCAAGCTAATTGAGTAGGTTACTCAAATAAGCATTTTAACAAGATGTAATTTATACTCCAAATTACATTTTCATACACCATTAAGTGCCAGTTGCCATGTGAAATAATTCTATGTTGGAGATTAATTTGCTTTAAGAACATGTTTCAGGGAAGTATTACAATTGTAGTGCAGTGAAGTATAGTTGATCTTAGACATAGTAATCCGTGCTACTTCTTTCTGTACTATTAGAATTTTGTTGGCTCTTTTGCATCTTTACTTAGATTTTCATTGTTTCAGTGTTAAGTTCTTCTTGCTGCCTAATTTTTGTTATACATGTGTTTAACTACAGATATACTTTGGGCCAGCAGTAGAGAGTTATCCAAGCACAACTCTGACACAGACAACTGCATTTTGAACTTTTGAATGTAACCCTATGGAGTGGGTCATCCTAGGTTGAAAGGAAAATTTGGTAGCTGGGCCTCAGGGGAGAAGCATGCATGCCAGTTGAGGGACAGAGCTGTTTATTGAGCAGTGGCAACAGCAATAGAAAGTGGGGTTGAATTCTTGACCATCTTTGAGTCTTCTGGCGTAAACAACTGCAATCTTCTTTGCCCTTGCTTTCTCTTTCTTTCCTCCCCCCCCTCCCCTCGTACAACTGACTGTGCATTTAAGTGCTGCCATGAAGCATGCTGGAGCTGTGGCCTCCAGATACTGCTGGATCCAGGTGAAAAAATAACACCCTTTATAAATAGGAATATTGATCTAAGATACCTTAGGGTTACATAGAAGCACACAGCATGTGTGTAGCCACATTGGGAATCAAGACCACTCAGTGCAGTGATTTTCAAACAGGAGTGACTGTCATGGCATCCCATTCAACTAAGGGGGGAGGAGCTTTAAGCTGTAATGCAGTAACCAAACTAGTATTTCTATCCATCCACCAACTCACCTAACAACAAATGACTATAAACCATTAACTGACTCATACTTGTACTAATCCAATTCCAGGTGCACACTGCATGTTTTTATAGTAATAAATATTAAATAGTATATATGTTAAAGAGCAGAGTGTGTCTTAGCATTCTGGGTAAGAAAAAGGAACTCTAAATTTTAGTCCTGGCATAGACATTGATTCACAGCATTGCTATGGGCAAATCACTTAGGTTCTTTCTGTGTTTCTTTAGCCACAAAATAGAAATAAAAGTGCTTATTTTCTTGATTCCCATGAGAATTGATAGAAATTTTAACATTTGTGTAGCTCCTTAGAGAATTTTAATGTCCATTTAAGCTTTTAGCTGTATCCAAGATGAACATATCCAATGTTATTTTTAAACAAATTATTTACAGGCCTTTTATAAGTCTATTCTGTTTGATATTTTACCCAAGAAATAATCTTTTCATGGTAATAGAACACGGTGTTCCTTTGTAAATAAGAAAGCTAATTAACTCAAGGGAAAACATGAACATATTCATATTCTATGAAACAAACAAACAAAAGTACATTTTGGACATTTCAACATTTATATGCCATCTACTCCTGTAAATAATAGTGCTGGTATTTCAGAAGAGTGTGACCATACAGATGATTGTGTATGTAAGAAAAAGGAAAACTGCCAATGCATTTTAGAAATTTCTTCACAGTTTTTTAGCTGACCGTGGATGTAAATAACATTCCTATTACTCACACAGATTTTCAAAGGATTGCTTAGTGCTTACTTCTTTCCTGAAACATATATTAGTAGTGAAGAGATTAATTTAACCTGGAGATGGAGGAAGAATCTGGAAAGTTCATATGAGTTTTGGCAGAGTAATAGTTTCAAGTCAACATACATACGTAGAAGATAATGCAGATGGTTATATTAGTAGAGTGAAAAATTTGGCCCTGGAAATGATATTGGATAGAATGAGAGCTGCATATGCTTGAGGGAACATGACAGAATATGTTGAGCAAGCAAAGTTACATCTTGAGTGGGAAGCCCTCATGATGACACCAAATGAGATTACCACAAATGCTGGCCCAAGAATAGCCCACTTGTGTCAAAATTAGTAGTTTTATAATTTAAATGATACTTAGAGTCTGCATTTTGCAAATCAAAAAGTTCCATAGTGTTGCCCCCTGACAGGTTGATTTAAGCATAAACTTGGAGAGATGATCTACAACAACTTAAAGTTCTTAGTTCTGCATGCTACTAAAACTTGAGAATGTGAGAATAGGAAAATGTGGATCTAGTAGCTGAAAACTGGCATTCCAAGGAATTGGCTAGGAGAAATAGTAACATCATAAGCTTGTTAGATTTCAGGAAATAATATTTTTGGAAATGTTAAAATACGCACTGAACAGGAGTCACTGGAAAGACTGAAAATCACCTTTGTAAAAGAAATACTTGCATTTTAAGATTTACTAAGCTGAGCATATTAGCAAATATAGTTCTACAACATAGTAACCTTAGGCTAGGAAAAAGTAGGGAGAGTCAACATGACTTGGTGAAAAGAGCTCAGTTTACTGGAAAGAAAATCCAGTCCATTAGTTTTAAAAGCAAAATGAGGAGGGGAAAAAAAGAAAAGAAAAATACTGTGTGCTTGTGGTTTGGTTTTCTTTTTTAGACCTTATGTTTCCAAAAACATAAGGATTAGAAAACTTAAATTAGAATTCAAAAGAGGTGTAATTTTTCTTCTCTCATCTTTTTTAGTAACAGAGGTTTGGCAAGTCTTGTCCTGTTACACCTGTACAAATCTAGCCACACAAGTATTGCAGAAAACAATTTCTGTGACTGAAGCTAAACCAGCAACAGAATGAGGAAGCAAGAGAGTGAAGGCTTCCTTCCCCTCATTCTGTTGCCTTTTAAAAGAATAAAAAGTTTGAACAATTTTGTAGAAAAACTTGCATTAGTAATACTAATGACTGTATTGTTCTTGCAGGGTTATATGTAGGTGCCTAAAATTAGCTGCTGTGATTAATCAGCAGTGTAGCTGCTGTGAATCAGAGGATGAAATCTTGATTCTATTGAACTGAGTAATAGAAGTCCTGCAGAGTGCATACAATGAAATGCTTCCAGAATTAGGACAATCAGAAAATATTTAGAAAATTTGAATGTCCATCTGTGAGGTTTCTTTTGATGACACACTTGTGGAATTTCATAATTAGCATGTATTTGAATGTTTCACTGTATGGAGGTCTACTTCATCTACTGTAGCTTATATTCAGCATAGTACTAACAGGAAGTTAACGATTTTCTGTAGCTTTGAGCATTGCATATTGCAGTCACTGGTTTACTGGAGAAGGGTATAGGATCATGGGGGAGGGGAATACAAAATAGTACTATGGTTGGGCAGAAGATGCTATAAATCAAGTCATATGTGTCTGTCATCTAGCAAACATTTTTAAAGCTATCAAACAAAAAAGAGAAAAACACGACCTGATTTTCAGAAGATTGAACACTCACTGTTCCTGCTGACATCAGAGAAAGCTGCAGGTCTCAGACTCTTGGTGAGTGATTGACTGCCATAACTGGGAAGCTGTATGTCCCACGTACTTTAGAGTAAACATTTGTAAAGACATAATCCAGTTAACAAAATGCAAATGCAGGATAAGTTTATTTTTCCATAACAATTCTGTTCCCCCAAAATTACAAAATCCTTTTAAACTACTGAAGATACTGGTGTTAAAAGAAACATTCCACTTTCATGAATGAATTTTATCATTTTCTATAGAACTTCCACAGTACTTCATTGAAATCTTAAATGATGCCTGGACATGAGTGTGAAAACAATTCCATTAAGAGCAGGAGAAACAGATTTTCCTATTTACCAAACTTACATGCAAAAATATTGAAGTATCCCATGGAAAATTTGTCGCTTTTCAAAGAAGCCTGGCAGTAGGCAGGCAGATCTGTCCCTTTCAGCTGTCTCCTTACCAACCTCACTAGAAACATCTAGTTCTTCTCTTCTGCTGGTACAAAAATTATGTATTTTATACTGCTGCAAACAGGAAACATTTTAATCCAGTGTCAATTGCCACTGAAGGTGGAAGGAGGTAAATATTTTTAATTTATCCTTTTTTGGCGTAACTGAAGTTGTGTAAGACTTTAATGGCCTTGAAAGTTAAATCCTGGTCTGGTTCCAGGTGCATGGAAGAAATGCAACATTTAAGATGGAAGACATCTGAATATCTGCAAAATTTGACAATTCATATAAAGTAATGTTGTCGAAGATCAGTCTTGATTTTCTTCATGGGAGCCCTAAAGCAAAATAGAAATGTACTGAAAAGCCTTGCAAGTCCCACATATTTTCAGATTTTCTATCTTGTTTCATGATTATATGCAGTTCTGAGAAGTTACTTCCATTTTTTACCTATGATGAGTAATAGAGGAAACAGTTTAAATCCTGTGTAAAATGTACAGATAATGAGGCTTGAGAATTACTTTGTTCTTCTTTTAATAAGATAATAGTAATTTGTAATTGGTAATAAGTAATTTGTAGTTAAATAAGTTTAATTTATTTTCTGTTAATATTTAAGCTGACTTTCAGGGAAGAGAAAGCTTGAATACATTGCTTTCATTACTCACTTCAAAGTCAATTTATCACTGTAGTGCAACTGGATATAACAAGAAAAAAATTGCAGAGAAAGTCAAGATAGACCTGAGTCTTCAATTTTTGTTCATAGACAAAATAACGATTTGTATCAAAGGAAGTTTTGTATGTACCAGGATTAAAGATCATGTCCTGTGTCTAAGGTGAGATAAAAGTACGTAGAAATGCTCTATCATTCCTTCTTAGCTAACCTTTAATGTCTACCAGTATTAATTTTGTAAAATCAAAGGAAAAATTAAAATCTATTTAAAGAGCATATTTTTTCACTGTCATAAAAAATGGAGAACAATTGCTCATAGATCTGTAATGGAATTTGGTTGTTCATGGTAACAGTATCGCATATAAAAGACTCATGCAGAACATAATTTAAACTTGATTTTATGGATGCAGGAAATTGGCCTTTGAAGTGATCTCCACAGAGATTCTTTTTGGTGTTCATAGTATTTTGTGGAATGGTTGTCTTAATGTCTTACTTCTCTAGTGCCTAAAAGATGTATAATTGGGATTTATTTAAATTCTGCTGGCATGTTACCATTCGTAGCATTCTTTGGAACTGTTTTCTTTATGACCATACATAATAGTTTATTCAAAAATTCTAATCACTATTTTATTTCTTGGAGATTAATTTTGAATCTTTAAATTACTTAATTATGAAAATGCAGTCTGAAAGATTATACAGATTTACAAAAGTTTTGTAGGATGCTATTGTGATCTTCCTTTTAGAGTATGTTTTAAAACTGTACTCCAGTCAGCAGTCTTTTCAAATATATATATTGTCAAATAAAACAAAACCTATGTCCAGTTTTTGGCTTCTTGCTAGAGAAAGATCACACTGCTGTGGTTAGGAGCTGGAGCAGATGAGGCACAGGGAACTGGGTCTATTTAGCCTAGAGAAGAGCAGGTGAAGTCAGACCTTTTCGATGGCTGCAAAAACTTGATTGGAGGGCGCAGAGAAGATGGAGACATGCTCTTCTCAGAGGTGCACAGTGGTTGAATAAGAGGCAATAGTGAGGCTGAATATATGCAATTCTGACTATATATTTAAGGGGGTGAAAATTCACCATGAAGACTGTATCAGGTACCCAGACTAGCAGTGGGATCTCTTTCCTTGGAGGTGTTCAACACCCAACTGGATGTGGTCATGAGCAACCTGATCTGATTAGACCTGCTTTGAACAGGGATTTGGACTGGAGACCTCTGAACATCCTTCCTCATCAAGTTATTCTATATTTCTATAAGCTAAAATAATAGAAAACAACAGTTGGGAATGTGTGTTAAGTCATCTAATGCATTTCACTGCTGGGTGAGGATTTCTTTTTTCTTTTTTTTCTGAAACTAATGCTATCTAACAAATCCTGTGGTGAAATATATTTATATTTTGTCAGAACTATTTTCTGTGTAAGTCTCCCAACACACATAGGTCATTGATATTTCCAAAACACTCTTTCTGTAGATGATTGCCAGAAACCCGTATGGTCACATCCTTGCCTGTGTTCCTTTTTAAAGGGGTATTTTTCAGTATCTTCAGGATATACAGATTCTACGTAATATTGACAAGCTATATAAAGAAGAAAGCATTATATATGTATTGCTTGTCCTTTTTCCCACACTATTGAAGCATCAGATACCATCATGATAACATCACATACTTAAGCATCTTAGTTACTTAAGGTACAACGTTATGTCCATTAAGTAACTTCCTAAAGATGACAAATGCTGTGAAAATAGTTTCTGTATACAAACAAATTCTGTCTTCAGAGCCTGCTCTAACTCTGAGAGGATTCCGCAACTCTCCTTCCACAAAAATTTTTTATTGACAGTTTTCCTCTATTCCTACAAAGTTAAATTTGTGGGCAGTTATAGAGGCTTTACTAAACCCTCCCTGTGCATCTGTGTTTATAGGTAAGCAGTTCTATGGAGTACATGAAATATTTATTATGTAACACCTCAAGCCAAGAACAAGCTTGAAAAAAACTGGAAGAAGTGCACTCATCACTGAAGACCAATTTAGCTAGAGCTGTAAAATATTCATTTGATTAAATAATTAAGTACAATTCTGTCTGAGCAGTTTTGAATAGAAAGCAAAAGAATAAGAATTGTAATTTTTGAGTGTGTTTTCATGAGGTTTTGAAGCAAGCTACCTCAGAGCTATTGCAAGCATATCCATTTGCTATAACACACTGAATAGAAACGTACTAATGCATCTGCATATAAAGCAAGATATTATATTTAAGTGAGGTAGTTGGTCTTGGGTCTACTTCTGTGGTCAAGTGCAAGACTTCAGTCTTTTTCCTTCCAATTAACTTAGCCTGTGTGCTGCTTTCTGGAAAAACATACCATAATGATTCACAGTCTGTGATCTGTTGTCAGTATAGGCTATTGCGTATCTTAAATAAAGTGCATCAAACTTCAAAGCCATATTTTACAGTGCAGTTGTTATTCTTAAATAATGAGTTTCTGGATTGTTTCTTGTTTTGATTCCACACACACACACACACACACACACACACACACCCCCAGAATCACTTCCTTGTCTCCTTATACTACTTGGTCAATTTATGACAATACAAATGTCACCTCCTTCGAGCTTCGAGCTTACAGCAATGCTGTTCCCTACATTAGCTCACACTAATTATGTATTCAGTGCCTCAGCAAGAAGCAGTCTTTGGAATCTTGTTGAATGACCATGGTTTGAGAAGTGCAATGCCTCAGTTTGTATCTTAGAAACTGATGAAGCTTATAGCAAAGGAACATAACCTGGGTAAAATCTGTCAAAATATGTACTGCTGGAATTGATATAGTGAGGCTATAGAGTAGGAAGTAAGAAGGAAATTTTGAAACCAGAAGTGCAAGTTTCTTTCATTTAATGCAATAATTGGTATGGAAGCACAAAGACAATACATAGCCCAGGCATTAGAAAGTATGAAGAATTTTATCTTTAGAAGTTTTTTACCTAATCTCTAACTAGTAAGATGGATATGTTACTTCCAATAAATGCTCATATTCCCACTTTCAAATCTAAATAACATAATGAGTACTACTCCAGTTAATTCACATATGTGAAAGCAATATAAGTTTGCTGAGCCAGAGAAATAACTCCGCTGTAGCTTCCAGGGATTGGCAATGAAATGCTCGCTTTGAATACTTGGCATAATACTATTTCCTGTTCTTTGAAGGCATAGCAATACTCATGGTAACTGTGGTAATGCAAACCTATTATGATCTGAGGATTCTCAGCCTTCTAGTTTTTGGCACCCGGATTCGGATGATAATCACTCTGACTCTGGAAGTGAAGGATGAAGGCTTCTCTTACAAAGGCTGACCAGAGCTGCTGCTCAACCAAAGTCTTCCAAGCACCGTTTGAAATCATTTATGTCTTGTTTCCAAGAAGTGCGCTGAAAACTAGATGTAAGATAACCTCCTGGAGACTGACTTTTTGTTTTGGCATGTGCGTCAGTAAAGATAAACATGGGAACATATTGTACAAAACATCTTCAAATACAAAATGAAATAAAATCACGTGACCTTTTTTCTCAGGTAGTTGAAGGGATGAGGTCTTTACAGCTACTTGGAAATCTGGTTTTATAAGTAATACATGAAACATTTCACTAGAGTTGTCTAGTGAGATGAGAATTCTGTCTTAACGTACAGAAAAGATCTACAAATAGTATCTTAAAAGTGAATCTTTATTTAGATCTCAAAGGATGTAAGGCGTTGCTGCTGAAGGAGAGACAGCTCTTTCTAAGTCCACCACTATCTACATTTGTAGGCAAAATTTTCTTCAGTCTAAGAGGGGAATGAATTGTGTCTCAGTTGTTATTTTAACTTCTGACATTATATGAGTTTTTTTAAAGAAATACTATTTTGTGTTCAGCGATCTCAACTTTTCCAGTGTATTCTATCTATGTAGATATCCTATGAGGAATATTGTAAATTTGAAATAATAATTAATAGAAAAACCTTTTTTATAAGCTGGAAAAATGACATGCTTTTAGTGTTTTAAACCATTTTCTGGTCTATATAATGCTCATATAAATAGGCCATGTATAATTAAACAATTTATGTAATCTCAAAGTATGTTACTTTCTGTCAAAAAGACTGGGTTTTATTATCCTGTTCAAGGTCCTGTTTGTTAGTCAGCCCTTTGGGCCAAGTTAAGTGGCTTTCACACATAAGAGATCTTTGTGAGAGGTGCAGAAGATAACTTTCCAGTGTCTTAATAGCTTTAATTATAAATACATTCAACCTGTAGTTTTATACTCCTATTATGTTTTGTCTTCCTTTTCTTACCTACTCTTTTGCTTTAAATTCAGCTGTGAATTCTCTGAAATATTGACCATATTCTTTTGCGCAGTAGTTCTTGTTCTTTGTGTAACACGGTAGTAACAGCTCTGGTTTAGGATTATGAAGGGTTAGATGTAAGTAGAAATAGTAGATGTAGTATGGTTTTAGAATAACTGTGGCATACAAGTTATTTCTGGGTGCATACACAGTGCACAATTTCAGTTTTCCAGAGTGACCTATTAATTGTTGTGAATTTGTTAATGATGGTTTTGCCATAATGATAGACACTGTCCAGACAGATACAGTGCAGTACTGTGTGCCCAGAGAGCTCACATGAGGGAAATAAAATCAACAGGAAAATATTTCCAACATAGTAGAGAGTCTGTGAGAATAGTCATTAATGTTTTAAACACATTTGAGGATTATCAGATAAAGGGCATGGTGTAAGTGTGAAGTAATAACATATCTATGTGTATTCATAATGTAAAATACATTAGTGCAGTTCTGTTTCCATTAACTATCTTACTCATGCTAAGTATTTTCCATGGGGAAATTAATCCTCATTTCTGTTCTGCACTGGCATGAAATTTTTAAGTTTTATTTAAGTTAGGGTAGGATCTGATGAGTATTCTCTTCCTGAATTAAAAACTTTGCTTTTAAATAGTGAAATAAATCCATGTGGAATTTTTTGAGAATAACTGTAAAGACTGTTAATGGCCAGGAAAGGACTTCAAAGTCTAACAGTTATTTTTAAGGTTAACTCTTTGTAATAGGGAAAATAATACTAAAAATATTGTGTAATTTAGTATGGAAATATATAGTTTAACTCAGTAGGAATTTGTTACAGATTTCCTTGCTACCTGCTTTCATTCCCCCTTTGATATATGAGGAGGCATTCTGACAGCTCAGAGGACCACTCTGACAGCTACACTTAAGTGATTTCCATGGAAAGTTTTGTAAGGGAATGCATATCCTTTCCCCATTTTCCCTTCCTCCTCATTCACTCTCAGAAAAGGGAGAAGTGAAATCTCAACAGCAGGGTGAAATCTGAAATTGTGAAACTGTGGTTTGTTTTAGGGAACAATGTGAATTTTGTGAGACTTCTGTAAGATCTTCAGCCTTTTGAAGAGAGTGTGTAGGTCTTGTAAACATCTTCCAGAGAGCTGTTACTTCTGAGGACCTGGTATCCTTGGTCCCAATATTTTACGTCTCTTGCCTGTAAAGTTCCCTGGGAGCTTAAAAAACACAGCCTTACTCAAATACTCCTTTTTCTCTGAGCGGCCCTTCCAGGATAAGTCTATGCCTCTCTCCCTTGGACATGTTTTGTTTTAATTTGTTTCCCATGCTTCCCTTTTAGGTTCCTTTAAACAAATATGAGGAACTTGAATTTGCTTTCTCTCATTTTCTTGCAGTCAGGTACTTCCAGGAGGTGTAATCTAGGCTTCAAAGAGAAATTAATGAAATGTGGTAGACTTGCCTCTTTCTAGTAATGTTTGGGCTCCTGGAGACAATGTTAATGGAGCCCTCATGCTCTGCTTAAATAGCATTTTCATTGCATCCTCATAAAAATACTGGAATCAGATTGTTTCCCAACAATTTACTGGGGCAAGATCAGTATCTGGTGTTTTGATGCTTTGAGTAACTCCTACAGGTTACTAATACATCAGAACATCTCCAGAGCTCAGGTTTGGACAGATCTCCATTTTATAGTTGATGCAAATAAGATGTGTAAGGTCCCTGTTAATTACATATGTAGACAATTTAACTCTGGTCATGTGTTGACATGCAGTCATACTTTATTCACTGTTTTACTGAAACTCTCCAAGCTGCTCAGCAATGGTCTAATCTTTTTGCTATTTTCAGTGCCAGACTGAGGCACGAATTGGTTTCAGTTCAACACCAAGAGCCCATATGATTCCGATTTATATACTCAGTGCTTTCAAGAGTTATGTGGTGGCTGGTGTTTCAGATGTTTTCCATTCAAGATAATTTCCCAGGTAGAAGCGACTATAACCACGAGAACTAGTAGACTCAAAGGCTGGGAGACAGATCTCCTTCTACATTTTGCATCCTAGGCGCAGGCTTTTAGTACAGATATGTGCCAAAAAGATAGTTCTCGTGAGTCTTCCGATTTTCCTTCTGAGGTTTTTCCTCAACCCTTTTTATAGCCTGTGAGAGGGAGGGTATCTCCCCTATTTGAGGCTTTATACAAGTTGCTAAAACATTAAAAACATTTCAAAACACTATTCAATTCTGTTTTCTTCTCCATTGCCTTAATTGTTAGAGCTGGTGGACTATCTCATTTTGTTATTATCATCTCATTATATTGATTGGGAATACATAGTTTACATTCCAACTATATATTTTCTGTCTCTGAGACAGTTTTTATGAAATTGAGGAAAAGTCAATACTAAGCAAATCTATATGCTGCCATAAGCCATGATTAAAATTCAACAAGATAAGGGTCCTGTATAAGTACGTGGGCTAATTATCAAGGGCTTTACATAGAGTAGATGCTTGGGTTGTTTGGGCGTTTTTTTTTCCAAGGTATTCTTCAGTAAAATAGTACCACATACCTGGAAATCAGGCACAAAATTGTATGATAAAAAATTGCCATGTGACTCAGAGTATCACCACGTTACACTTCAGAGACTCAAGAATGAAATTCTTGAATGGAAATTCCTTTTTCAGAGAAGATACATGCTGTTCCTTCCTCTTCTCCACCCTTAACTACAACTTCAAAAACTCTGTGTTTCTTGGTGTTATAGTGCTCTTTAAAATAGAGTTACAGAGCGAATTTTAATATTTCCTAAATTTGTGAAGTAGAGAAACATATAACAATCTAGAGTCTATTTGCATGGACTATTTTAATAATATGTTATCTCATAATATTAATTAAACAAATAGGAAAAAAGCTGGGAGATCAGTTGCTAAAATACTCTGTAGTTTGCTAGGTTGCAAATATTGAAAGATTTTGATATTGATGTTTGGAAACCACTTTTATTTAACGTTTCAAAAACTTTTCTTCTCCACGTATGCTTGCATGCTGTCCTTGGAATCGCTATCAGTCCTCAAACCTATCTTATTTTTAAGGTTAAGGTTTTTTTCTTAATGCCTAGCAGTTTAAAATGTATTTAACTTAATAATCAAATCCTTAGGTCAGTGCTTGCTAGGCTGGCTGCTGCTGCTCATCTCCAGACTAAATCTGAAGTTGAAAATGTTTTAGTAGACATACTGCTGTGTAGAAGTATGTGGGAAACAGGGTTGTAACTGAGTAAACAGAAAGATGAGACCAGAAACCTTGGTACTGATTGCAGTTTGTCTCTAGGTCCCTGAATGTGAAAAGGTTATAATTGCATTAATCTAAAGGGATGTTTGTGACTCTCTATTCTCTATGTTGGAAAGAGAGATGCTAAGTACAGAAATAAGAAATACTATTTTTCGTTTATCATTTAGATTTCCATTTGTTTCAAGTTGTGTGATTTTTCCCAAAGATTTAAAAAATAAAAATGATAAATATATTATGTTCCTATTGTGGACAGGAAAGTGAAAACTTGATTTAAGCTGATAAACATCTTGTAATTCAGTAATGCAGTATATCAAATCTGCCACAGACTGATATGAAGTGATCTGAAATTCCCCTTGGCATAGTTTCCTTTTTCTTTTCCTGTTTTTGTAGAACGTGCACATGCCTGTATGGCATGTAAGACACATCTTTGCTCTCATTTCAAAACTCATGATTGCTTTGCTTTTCAGATGCAAGACAGATCATTCTTATCAGAATCTAGCAGAAATTGGTTTTAGTGTTTTGCTGTTGGTATCCCATCAAATCTTGTGGCTGTCAAAGGAACACATTAAAGGATAAAATCAGAGTTTAGAGTTTCATTGTTCTCATTTGTGCATATTTGTCATTTGTACTTCTCTGACAACTTCAGAATGATGACTTCTCTAAATATTTTTTCTCTTCTTTTTTTTTCTTCCCCCTACCCCACCCCTCCCCTACACCTGCCACCTTTGCATCCTATCCCTTGTACCCCCCGCCGTGCTGCCATCG
>WTSP01023066.1:40004-108693 GCA_025331215.1 Actenoides lindsayi
TTTTTTCTCTTTTTTGTGTATTTTTTTTTTGTATTTCTCTTACAACTTCAGAATGATAACTTCTTTAAAAATTTTTTCTTTTCTTTTTTTTTTTCCCCCCCCCCCCCCCCCCGCCCCGAATGTCTGTGGACATACATGTTGAAATTAAACTTCTGTTATTATGAAGCAGAATATCCCTGACAGTTGTTGCAGGTGTTAGCATGACTCTAGTTGTTGCTTTCTTTTTCCTTCTCTCTCATAAACAGATAATCAACATGCTTCAGTATAGAGCTATGAAAGCAAGTTTTAAGGAGTAAGACATATGCTCACTGTGGCCAGTCTCTTGGGATAGAGCTCTGGTCACAAAGCAGAGCTCAGTTTCAACCATCACATGGCTTCTGATACTGCATTTGAAATGTGAGGGCAATTAGTTTAACATTGTGCAGATACAAGGGATAATTATGCCTTGCAGTACTGCTGAAATCTCCGAAGGGCTTTCATGCCAGGATCCCTGAAAAGTAGTTGATTGCTAACATGTAATAAGTAACAAAAAAATTATACATGGGAAAACAATAATTACTGAAAAAAACCCTCATAAATTTTCTTAATGATATTTACTCATCACCTCTCTCTGAAAGAACTTCCTTTTGCTTGTTGGAACAGGAAATTGGGCTGCATTTACTCTAAAAACCTCTTGGTTACCCATCAAGTGTATTTGCAGGATTGTTATAATATCCATGGCATGAAACATAATACTTCTGCCAAGTGATCATGAAGACATGATTGTTGAATAGCGGATTTTCAATCTATGCTTAGTCATTCGTGTGACACTGTACGATGCTACTGACATTTGGATAAATAGGCTAAACCTGCATGGTGGTGAGCTGCATGAGATGGAATTAGCATCTCCCAGCAATGGAGATGCCTGATGTAATAGTTGCCCTGATTTAAATCTAAACCCAGGAAACAACACAGAGTACTCTGTTCTTCAGATGTAATGACTGTTCTTCAAAGAACTGCATTTTCTCCTTTCTTTCAAGAATTGTTCATAGTGTCATATTTGTACTGATTTTAAGTCATGCACAAATTAAAGAATTAAAACATTATTCCTATCTTCATTAGAAATGGTACTAGTACTTCAAGAAATGAATGGAAAAGTAGAATTTTAAAGAAACTGCTGTATGTTGACTATCCTGTTGGCCTAAGGACATTTTATTCATTATCTTTTCATTCAGCTTAATCAAGACTGATGCTTTCCAGGAGCTGGTGAATTGGGCCTTGTGACCAAATTATGAGAATTAGTAGATATAGCCAAATTAACTTCATAAAATATAATGTGCTTGCTTTTGTAAAGAATACTGTATTTTAAGGTAGTGGAATGGGTTCACTATATTATTTAATTGTACAATAACTGAACTCCAATGTATTGTGGCTTTCACTGATGAAAGCAGAGCTCTGTCTAGGCCATGGTGCCATTATTAACTTCAGATAAAATAAATGTTCCTCCTAAATCACAAATTTCTTCTATATTTAGCTCTGTTACTGTTCAGATATACATTTCACCATCATATATAGGAAATATGTCATATTTTGCATTGCATTAAAAAAGGTCTGTCCTCTAAAGAAGCCGACTACTTGCTTATTACATCTTACAATGTACAATGTAATTATTAAATGCTCTTTTTCATACCTACAAGCATTTTTAAGACCTGGAATATTTTTATAATTGAAACTGCCATTATAGATTTAAACCCTATGTTTAATTAAAAATATTATGGAACTAGTGAAGATGTTGTTTTGCCCTTCTGCGGCTCTACCACTCTCGTTACTGGTGGCAAAATGCTTTGAATTTTAAGGAAGGAGTTGTGTCCTATTTTTACCAAGCTTAATTAAAATCCTTGGGTTACTTATACTGAAGAAAATATAAAAGACGTACTGTAAATACTGAGAACTTATTTGACTAGAATACTGTGAGTCACTCAATAATGTCACATAAAGAAAGATATGAAGGCAGTAGTATTTGACTGTGTTTAAGAAAAGTAAAGGGAGATAACTTACACCATGTACTACTGGCTAAATCTTCATAGTGTATGAGGAGGAATGCCAATAAGAATATCCATCCTATTTTTACTGGTAATGTAGCCTGCATACATCAGTATGGAACAGTAGATAAATTGTAATTGGTTACTTTAGTTGGCTGATACTGCTTTCGGAAAATGATAGGAGATTTTAAAAGTATCTTGATTTTTTTCTGTCTCCTATATGTGATTGAAATACATCTAATATTTAAATAAAAATTAATCTTTTTCTTTCTTGATTATGTGGTTTTCATTCTTAAATGGTCTACTGGTACAAAGAACCAAAATAAGAGGATAAATGTGTTAGAGTATCATTTAGTGTATATTGTCAATGTCCCAGTTCAGTGAAAGTTCACTTTGGAACTTCTATGCTAATAGGATTTTCTTCTATCTTGCATTTTAAAGATTTTGAATTTTTAAATTTTTTTTTGTTCCTCAAAGAGAAAACATAACCTAAAGGTTTTAAATTCTGGAAGATCTACCCTGAATGTTTTTCTAAACTGAAAAAAATCAAAATTTCATGTTTGCCTTTTTTGCAGGAGAGCAGAGGCTCCCACAGCTACCCCACTCCCAGCAGGTTTCCTGAGCTGTGTAGTGGCTGGGGTGGCCAGAGTCAGGCAGGGCTCCAGCAGAGCATCCCAAGAGCTCCCCTGGGCTGAGGTTCTCAATCTCCTGGATTTGTGCCAGGGAATGTTGTATTTGCAGAGATGGAGCACTTCCGTGAACCTCCTGCATTATGTCTTTGTGCTTTTAGTGGGGAATGGGAATCCCTCCATTCAGGGCTGACTATGATAAAGCTATGTAATTCTGGAAGACACGGTCTGTCTAAGAATTTGTCTAAAAGCAAGATTAGAAAAAGCTCCACAACTAAACAAACACCTAATTTAAGATTTTCAGCTTGCTGAAGACAGGTGAGGTGACTCCTACTCCTAGACCCTTAGCACTGATACCCTTTTTACTCATCTTAAAATGAAATTTTATAGTGTATTTATATACTTTGCAGGATGAATGTTAAGTTTATTGTTATTTTATTATAAAAGTATTAAATATGTATAGTATTTAGGCAGCTTGATAATGGGATTCTGCAGGTATTTAAGATAGACAACAAGTTATCCTTTAGTGCCTGCATTTCTTCTAGATCTACAGTTTGCTTGGGTTGCACAGAAATACTGTATTTTTGCCCATTTGTATGTAATTCTTCGTAGCTTTTAGTAGTATTCCTAATTCAAATTCTGTTATTTGAATAATAACATATCTGGCACACAGAATATCCATGGATTTTGGGAAAAGTGGCCTGGATTTAAATACATAATTGTAAAGCTCATTATGCTAGAGGAGGAATTAAGTCTCCTGGGCTTTTCATGTCATCTGCTAGAACAGTAGCTTGAATTCATAAACGTATTTCTGGTTTATTGTTTACTGCTTAGAATATTTGGCTACAACGTGAATGTCTTGCATAAAGTGATTGATTGCATGGTAGTATTTTTTCATCTACCAGTCCAGTTAGACATTGTAACCCACATACTACTTCAACTTAAAAATTAAATTTCTGTTGGTATTCGGTAGTATTCCTCCAGTAACTAAAGAAAATCTGTAAAGTAGCTGTAGAATCTGAAATCTGTGAACTCAGTTCTGGTGTATGCTGAACTGAAACTCGCTAAGATCTTCACTGAACATTATTAAGGTACTTTTAGAGATTTATATGGGAATCTGTAGAACAGAGACATAAAAGAGTTCAGCAAATAATTGATGGGGTTGGTTTTTTTCATTTCAACAAGGTTAAAATTATTGAATATCCATTTAAGGATACCTTGTATGGTACAAGGACTGGTACAAGTACTTCTGTGAGTGAGTAAGAAAAGGTTGTCTGGACAGTATTACTCACATGACGAGGCTGTGCTTGTCCTGACAGATAATAACTTTCACTAAACTGGCTGATCTATCTGGAAAAAAGGGACAAGGAGTTGGGCATACAGTTACTCCATATCTGAACTGGATCACGTAACTGAAAACTAACATCACGTATACGCATGAGGCCAAACTAAAGGTGTAATAAGCATTGCTAGCTTTAGCTTTCATTAAGGAGAGAATGCTTTTCTGTGCAATAGAAATGTTCTCATGACACAGATTTTTCTTGTCATTTAATGCTAGTTTTAAGAGTGTGGTTGTTTTTAATTTGTGTCCAGTAATAAAGCCTGTTGAGATCTTTATACGTATAACCAGTTGTTCCTTTCATTGAAATCAGCTCCTGCCTTTGGAACACTACAGTGCCACTGTAAAAATGAAATATATATTTCATAACTGTAAGGCACTGTAAGATAGAAAGAAGTGTTGGTTTATGTGTAAATTGATTTGTATTTTTAAAGTAGTGAAAGGGATTTTTGCTTCCTTTTTTTTTTTTTTTTTGAGCCTTTACATTGTAGGTTAAAAAAGCTGAAAGCATATGGTAGCAATTTTTTAACCTCTCTACATGAGGTGCTTGTCAACGGAGGTCCATACGTCCAAAGCTAGTTAATAACAGCTGCAGGCCAAAGTTCCTTTAAGAGCTATTGCCGTGTTCCAAGATTCTCAAAGACTTTGAACAAGTGAAGTTGGCCACAAGGGAAAGCAGCAGGTCTGCATTCTGCTTGTTAAGTGAACCCTGTTTGAACAGAAAAAAATGTGGCTGAAAGTCAGAATTTTCATGCTATAAAACTGGACCATAAAATAGCAGATAGGATTGGCTAGTAGACTGATGCAGTTTAGCCTAAGCGACCCATTTGCTTCAGTCTAAAACTTTATTTTGCTCATTGCTTCAATGATCATATTTCAGGATTTTTTTGAGGGAAATTTGGAAGACTAATTATACCAAGTAATTTTTATTAAAAGGAATTCAGAGAATGCTGAAACATAGGAATAAAGTTCTGTTTGTTTTTATATTTTGTATATACAAAATGTGAACTAGAAAGGGAAGAATGTATGTGAAGTAGAAAAAAAAAAAGTGAAATTCTCTTGACCTTGTGCTGCTTTCTCAGTTTTATATTAATTTACATTTTTGCCATGTTCTTTTCAAAGCTGCAGTGAATTATAATTAAGAGAATTCCCTCCAGATAGCTTTCCATACAATTTGTAGTTGCTTTGCAGTTTGGAAGAAGTCCAGACATAAAATGTGAAATCACTTTCTCAAAAGATGTGGTCTGTATATTTTTGCCTATTGGTTTAAAAAACTTCATGGTATATTAAAGCCTTTATCAGAAAAAGCTCTTTAGAAGCATTTAGAGGGAACAAGTCTGGTTGGTTATCTGCCAGTAATAAAATATCAATAAACAATACTCATTGTTGTTCAAGTAGAATATAAGGCAGGATGCTTGATAGTGAATATGTTACACGCTCTACACCAGAATGATGCTGGATCAAAATCTAAGGTTCACAATACATTTCTAGGACACTGAGTGCCCCTAGGTGGTCACAACTAAAAGTACAGCAGAAACAGTTTTCCACTGCTCATCTTGTTCCTGCTGATGGGCAGCTAACCTCTGCTGGACACTAGGTGCTGATTTCAGCCTCTGTGGCACAGTTTTGGGAGCTGTTACTCTTAAAGAAGCACTTATTTTCCTTTGAGAAAGTCTCTCCTCTACAGTAGAGCATTTGTGTGGTATTAATTTTAATCTGGAAATCGCTGACATACTAAAGTGGCAGTCTATCATTACTCCCACTTAGGACTCCGGTTTAAGCCTTGTCATTGCAGTTGTCACTATCATTTGGGGATTAGATGAGGTTAAGTCACACAGAGTGGATGGTCAGTGCATCAGTAACACTTTTTTATTCCTTTTTAACACAATTTTTATTATCAAGCCCATTGGTGGAATTTTGTTAACTGCTTTTAGGGGTTTTTTTATATACATACAGTGTCTTGGGGATTAATTGCTTCTGGATTTGGTTTTGTGGTCTTCTCATTCTGTTTCTCTGCTGTGTTTGAAATATGTAAGTAATGAAAAGACACAAGAAGTGGTACCTCTTCTAAAATCCATGTTTCTAAAGTCACAGGCATTCATTTTGCATTTATAATGCATTGATCCTTAGAAAAGATATGCAGTGTAAGACTTACCCTTCTAACTTCTTTACAAATGTGTCATCGATTTGCCATTGTAAGGGAAGTAAGCATTGTACATATGATGGAAATGTGATTTTCAAAGATTGTACAGCCAATTCCACATGTTTTTAAACCAAATAATGACATGCTACGTAATAATATAATGTATTATAATCTTCATCAGATAAATATTGTCTCAAATGTCTAAGTACTGTATGTGAGAAACAAAGTTAATATTTTATCCTAACAGTTAGATTTCCATTGACATAGAGATTTCTGCAGGGAAGAAGGGAGAAAAAAAGGTAAATCTTTCTTTTGCTCTCCGAGAATTCTGGTGAATTTGCTTCTATGGTAACCAATTAGCCAGAGCTTATTACTCATGTAAAACAGGAACTGTTTGCATTTTTAAAACCTTCATTTGCAAAACAGCATGTCTAAATGATAAAGTTAAATTTCTTTCCCAAGACCACAAGTCGTCTTTGTAGGTGGAAACAACTAAGTTTGCAGTTTAAAAAGCACGGGAAAAGGCGCTCCTAGGCAGCAGCATCCATCCACGCTAAAAGCAAATATTTGTTTTTGGAGGAGAGAATGGCTGTCCCCGGAGCAGCCAGCTTAGCAAAAGCAGGAATGGAAGGGCAGAGCTCATCTTTTATGGAAGTCAGATAAATTTCATGCTCTTTAACATCGACTGTGACTGCAGGCTTTTCACTGAAGCCTGGCTCCTTCCCCAGTGTGAACAAAATAGGAAAAGTGATTAAAGTTCACTCAGTACTGGACAGCGGGAGGCAACCGCTGCAGTATCTTCAGCTGAGGGAGAGGGCGAGAGGGCTCTTTAATGACTTGTGAGGCTTCTTTGAAGAAAAAAAAATAGGACTCGTAGGGCCTATAGATGCCTTCACTAACATTCATTCATTTCCTGTACTTGGTATGGCTTCTTTGACACATTGTAATATTGTCATCCCCTTCATTAAAATGTTCATTATGAAAGGGGAAAGAGAGAAAATGTAACTGTTAACTGGAGTCAAGGGTCAGCAAGCTCTGCTGTGAGCAAAGGGCTCGGAGCTGCCTCAGATAATAGTGGCAGCTCTGGGGCCGATGCAATAGACAGAAAGGAAATATGGCCCTTACAAATTGTCCGTTTAGTGTCCCATCTTGTGATGGATGGGTGTCTTGGGTGTCCTGACAAGTCTCAAAAGGCTGAAGTGGCTAGCAGATCCTCCTGGATAGTGCCTTTTGGCTTTTTCTCTCTCTGTCTGTCTCTTTTTCTGTTTCTCCCTTTTTTAAGTTGTGCAATCTGTATTCACACATTCTTATAACTAATAGGATTAGAGGAGTTGCAAAGGGATTTGAACAAGATAATTAGTTTACTGCTTAGCCCACAACATAACAAGCAAAACCCCTCTGAGAAAAGGCAGACAAAATGGGTCAGAAAATGTGTGGGAAATGAGCTAAGGCCTCTTAAACAGGGCCTCAGTCAGCTATACCATTATAAAAGGGTCCTGGAGTATTCATTCATTCATTACTACAGACAGTTGACTTTTTTGGCTTGGCCACCAGAGTGTCAAGGAGAGAGACTTAGCTGAGCAGTGCGAAGTGTTACTGGACACCGAGGAGTCCGTTTCAAGTGCTTAACTGGAGTTTCACGTTGTTTGCGCCGTGTAGAATAATGCTGGAAAATTGAAGCACTCAGCCTCAAGCGCTTTACAAAGTTGAGGCTGTAAAAGCAAAACTTCTTGTAAACCTTGGACTGGATTGCATGCTCAGAGAGAGACAGGCACCTGAAGTATTGGATCAGGAAACTTCCTTTATGTTTAATGCTATGTTTAAATCTCCATGTAGCAGAGTTATTTAAAACCTAAATTTTCTAGCAGTGGGTTGAACTGTTCCATTTAAATATCTTTTCTTGTTCTAAGATGTGCCACAAGAAGAAGCCTCCAAATCCAGTCCCTCACTGTTCCCCTTCAGTGATGCCAGTATGGTGCTTGAATTACTAAGTGATGGTACTTGGTTTCCACAGGAGCAGCAGAAAATGCTTCGAAGTTCCTGCCCAATATTAATTTATCTTTTTTATGTATATATATTAACCTGTGAAACTGGTATGAACCACCAGCTTGATCAAAGCTGCCAGAAGTTTTTAGGAGACATGTCAACCTGGGCTTGACTGGGTATGGTAACTTAGATGTGCCTCCTCTTCAGTGGAAGAAACAGCAGGAGCTGCTTTAATGAACTGTCCAGCAGCTCCATCTTGCAGAGTGTATACAACCAGAGGTGAGAAGAGGTTAATCCTTAGGGGAACTAGTTAGAAAAGAAAAGCAAAAAAACCCAGGGTGTTGTATGACCAAAATTTGACTTGAAGTCAAAGATGGTTGCTGACATTTTCTGTTTCTTTTAATGAAACTCTCTTTCAATCATTGCTTTTTGTGTCAGCTTTTAAGTTTATAATATTTCACCTGCAGTGCAGGAGTATGCATTATGTACGATATGGAATGTCATATTGCCTATAGCAAAGGAACCTCCTATTAATTTTAAATACCTGTATCTTATTTCTGATGGAGATTAGATTCCTAATCTTAAAATTAGGCGCACTTTTATTTCAGCCTAGGGCTTTATTACTATAATTTTTATGTGTTCATAAATGTAAAGACAAAGATGTTCACTATTAGATGTGTACATACGTGGTAGTAATATGAAATTCTTATACTGTAATCCTAGCTGTTGTAATTTTCATCATTAAGTGCATTTACCCAGAGTTTTATCCTGGTTCTATTTTTAAAAAAATCTGGCAGTTTCTCTTTGTTATTTAAATGCTTTTTCTGCAAGTCTCTGTTCAACTGCAAGCTAAGCTGTCATCTCTGCCTCAGCTGGAAATCTATTTATTTTTTGTGTGTGTGTGTCATTGAATTTTTTGTTGTTGTTTCATTTTTTTGTTTGTTTCTTTTGGTTTTGGTTTGGTGGGGTTTTTTTTGTTTTATTGTATGTATGGAAAAGGGAATCTTGAATATGGCAAATACTGTGGAAAGCAGGCCCTATGAGATATTTTCTGGTTCTTCTGGTCAGACATTTTACTATAAATAGGCTGAAATAACTGGAGGATAATTTTGCATTGGAAGTGAAGTTTGTCCCTAATAAAACCAAACCAAACAAACAAAAAACCCACGAAAAACACATACACACAAGAAAAAGAAAACCCACAGGCAGAAATTACTATAGGTATGCAGGAGAAGTCTACATAACACTCTTCTTCCTGTTCTATATAAAAAGATTTGTTAATCAGTAATAAAAATAATATGGATCTATAAAGAAATTTCAGGTAGATTAGAGGAAAAGGAAAGTTAAAACAAATTCAGGAGAAGAAAATATATATATTAATGTTCAATAGAGTGTTTATTTTTAAGCATAGACAACACCTGACTAAAATCAATATGACTGGCACACAAACTTATGGTTTGTTTTGTATGGCTATGCTGTTTTTGAATGCTGGTTTCAAATCAAATCCTTTTCCTTAGGGTACCAGGATTTTAAGTCCCATTTAGGATAGGGTTATCTAAGAACTCTTTTCAAGTCTGTATTTCTCTATGATTGTTTACATTTGGTTAAACTGTTCAATTACTGCAACTCATCTTTTCTGGATGTATTTTCCCTTCAGATATTTGTGTAGTACGTGAGGAAAATTTGGCTTATTTTCATTATTTATAGATGTGGATGGGAAGATGGTTAACAGAGGGCAAAGGAGATATGGAAGAAGAAACAAACAAACAAAAAATACTCTGCAGATCTGAGGCTTAATTAGGTATTCTGTTCCCCTACTGAATGCTCAATTTGATCTTTTCGTTTTCACAGATTGCAGACCTTTCATTCTCACCCACGGTCTAGTTAAAATTGATACTAAGGCAAAATATTTGAATATTTTTATCCATGTTCCGAGCAAACATTTGTAGACATATCCTTACGAATGTTTGGTTCCTTTGGTGTTTTTAGTGTACTTTTAGTTGTTATATCTGAAGCACTCGGTACCACTGCAGTCTAGCCCTCAGACTTACTTGGTTTTAAGTCACGGATGAATCCTTATATACATTTATGGTAGCTTTTCCAGTGTATATTTTAAATATTTTTGATTCTTCCCAGGAAACCAAGCACCTACCATGCCATCATTGTTAGCACAGTGACTGTGTTATTCAGGGATGTAGACATGACAAAACTTTCAAGTACAGTATTATCCTGAATGGTCAATACTCCTGAAATACTGACCTGCCCCAAAGCTTTTCTCTACCTGGCCAGAAATGGGAGATTTCTGTCTCTTGAGAAAAATCCTTTGACCGTTGTCATGAGGAGTGCTAGGGAGAAGCTTGTGAGGACTTTGCAATTTCAAAGTGAAAATCCTCATTTCTTTTACAGAGGGTAACAGAACTTGGCAAGATCAGCTCCCACTCACCTAAAGAAATCCCAAAAAGCAACACCCAAACCCTGAGTTTTGTTAAATGTAAAAGATAATTTTGTTAAGGACATGGTACAGTTGCCTTAAATATTATTTGTGATGTTAGAGTGAGAGTTCATCACATGGTAAGATGGAAATTAATAGAGTGATTTTGGAATATAAAACTATTTTCTTACTTTCTTGTTCTGTTTTTCCATCTGAGGAGAATTTTATCTTTGTTCATATATGCATAAATTAGGGAAACCTATAACTAAAATGTGTTCGTGGCTGTTTTTCAGTAAGCAGTTTGTGATTCAAAGATATATTTGATCACAGGTTTAACACTAGGCTTGTGAGTAGTTTCAGTGAGTTCAATGGGATTTTTAAGCACATACTTTAAATTGTACATGCTTCAGTGCTTTCCTGAATTGTGCAATTATTTGTGGGTTTGCAGTTTACTAAGAGACATATTTAGCTAAGTTAGTGTAATTTTCCATCCTACATCTCTGAAGGTGCTGTACCATAACCTGTATACTTCATGTTGTCACAGTCCGTCTTACAAGAGTGTAATAGTTTTGCATTTAGTTGATAATTAAGAGCTTTGAAGAGTAGTACTTTTGTTTGTATTCAGAATGGTAGGGATGAGGAGCATTCCCTTAAATATACTTCATTCCTAACCTATCAAAATTAGGGTTATTGATTATTTTTTTAAAATACCAAACAAAACAAACTAAAAATGAAAACCAGAGCCAAAACCGAAAAAAATAGAAATGATCATTGGGGATTTGGTTGGTTTTTGATTTGGGTTTTTTGGTGGTTTTTTTAGGTTTGGGTTTGATTGGATTCTTTGAAGGTCAAAAAATAGTAGCACTCTTTAAGTACCTCCTGCTTTTGTGAGTGAGAAATGAGAGATAAAAGGTTGGCTCAGGCATGTCTTGAGGGTGGGATATGTGCAATAAGTATTTTTGCTCACATCATTGGAACATGTGTTCATTAAAACCAGTTTTTCACTCTTCAGAGGCACAGCAGAAGCTGAACTCAAGCTTTTATTTCTGCCTTGAAAATGTTTCTTCAAGGGGAGGCATAAATACTGGTAAATAGGTGTATCTAGAAACTGCTTACCATGTCCATCTCTCTTCCAAATCATCTTAAATATATAGAATAGGTAATTGAAAAAAAAAAAAAAAAAAAAAAGTGACTGACCTGAATTTACTATTAACATCTTGGTTTTAAATTAGGAAAATTAAGTTGTGTATTTCTTCTGCACTAATTAAGAATTAAAGCAGGAAGTCATCCTGACAAATTACGTGAATGACAATGGGATACAAAGTTACTTTGTGATTTAGTACGTTGTCCTAAATATGTTAGATGTATAACTCTACAGGAATTTTAGCTCTTCACTGCCATAAAGTCGTGACTTTCTGAAGTGATACATCGTCAATAATTTTACAGGATTATTATTCATAAAAGTTGAGTAGATTGGAAGAGGCTTAAAAAATGCATTTTAGTAGACCTTTTGACAGATACGATTTAAAAGCTTAGAGAAAGCAATGCACCTGTCACTTTTAATTGCAGAAAGTATTCCATCTATTAACTTTATTTTGCCAGAGCTTTCTGATGAAAAAGTTCCAGTATCTAATTTAATTTAATTTTCTTTGGGTTTGCCAGAAAAGCAATTAATTTTTAAAACCTTCAACTATTAAGTTGTGCTTCAGAAAACAGTCCCGCTATCTTACATACCATTAAGTTTTATCATATGCTTGTCATACCTTAGGAACATCTTGATATCCTTGAAGAAATGTGGCAGTGAAATGTAGACATATTGTCTGTAGCACTAGGTAGGGTTTACAAATACAAATGTTCATATGATTGGGTTATTCGTATCCATCATTAGATTGCATCTCTCTAGAGCTGTAAGTACATCTGTGCCTGGCAGGCTTGTGTTATCACCAGTGCATATGGGGACCATGTGTCAGTCTTCCAACAAAGATATATAGCCGTGTGGAGAAGCAGGGCTGGATATGCTTGTATTTCAGCCTCTAAATCAATTTCTGGGACCTTTGCTACAGATGTTGGAAGCTGCAGATCTGTAAAACAGTATACTGTAATATGAACTGCAACAGAAGAATAAGCTTAAGATGGAATTAGACACATGGCAATAGATAGCAAGTGCAGTGGAGTGTGTGTAGAAGCAAATCCTCACACCTTCTCAGCTATCTGTGTAAATATTGTTTAAATTCAATCACCTCAGACCTATGAGCTGGTTGTGTTCTCAGAGGAGACCTGTTCTTACTCAGCTAAAAGAGTGAGGAGAGATACCTGTGCTTGCCATACATGTCCTCAGATTTTTGAGCTGGCAAAACTTATTACTGAATTCCTTAGAAGTACAAACAGATTTCCACAGACTGCTTTAGCAGAAAGCCTGGCACTGTAGTGCTGGGATGTTGTTTCCTTTAATGGCTATTATTAATATGAGTGGAATCTCATGTGCTCTTATATTTAGGCTTATTTCTGAAATCCTTTATTTTTTTTTAATTTATACTTTAAACAAAATGCAATAATTTTAAGACCTTCAGTGTTTCATGGTTTATTTCAGAATTAGTCCTCAAGTAATAGGGATGTTTATGCATTGTTTGTTGGGTTTTTTTGAGCACATTTAACGGCTCTTTCTTCCCATTACTATAACTGTCCTTAGTCTCTGTATGGTTACGTAGACCCTTCTGCCTTGGTGTCATCTGTTTACTCACCACAAGAGTGTATAACAGTTTGAGAAAGGACATCAGTGTCACCCTTATTCATCCTAGGTATAATGCGCTCCCATTTGATTGCAATTACTTACCTGATATCCATCCCATCTAACTGTCTTTGTGCACCCAAATTGCAAAACAGACACACACACACACACACTCCTGCTAAATTTAAAAAAACCCTCATACAGCAGAAAGATACCACCACATCACACAGTATACTTTTTATGCTAATTATTATGGCTTCTCAGTAGTATTTTTTTTATATTTACTTGAGCAGAAGCTCCATCAGCTACTATGAGGACTCCGGAAAATGGTTGAAGGGAAAAAATTTTGCATGGAAGCAATTTGGAGAAAAAAACTTGAAAGCCTACAGATAGAGGAGAAAAGTCTGAAGGAAGGAAGAGAGATGAAGTTGTAAAGTTCAATTATGAGCAGCCAATCTTTGATGGTGTCAGTGGAAAAGTACAGTACTGGAACAGAAAAATCTGAGCTTTCTGGACTTTAAATTCAAAAAGCCATCTGAATGAAAATTATGAATAAAAAAAGGTGAATTTTTTTCTAACTTTGAGGCTGGATGGGGAAGAACTGTGGCAGAAGTAGAAATACAATTTAAGTTTTTCTTTAAAGAATATTAAAATCAGCTTTGCATGGCTTATTTTATAGATGAGTTTTCCTAGAACATTTAAATGTAATTTACTTACTGGTATTGTGGCAATAGCATACAGCCAGTGCTGTAACATAAAATGGGATTTTGTACGTTGTTACACTTGGGAGCACTCTGATCTGAGATTTTGTCCTGGTTTGTTCATTTTGACTTGCTCTTAATGAAGAAATTGGTTGTGATCAGTTCATTCTGGAATCATCAGTTTTCTTTTCATTGCTTATGTATGTTTTTACCATTTTTACAAGGGTTTTCAATTCTAAATGGCCCCTGTGTTCAGCTAGGGTACACTGTTCTTTTACAGACCAACTGTTCTGCCTCTGTCATATTCTCAGTTCCTTTTACAACACGAAGCCATCTCTTGAAATTCTGATTCTTTGCATGGCATTGAGGAGAAACAGATTGTGGTGAAAGGAGTTTGAGTGAAGGGACTTGAAAATCCACAGAAAGAAGAGGCAGGCTCAAGAAGAAAGAGACCAGGAGCCCTTGAACAGAAACTAGAATACTGGGAGACTGGAGACTTCTGAGCCTAGAGCATTAAATTCATTTAATCCTGATCAATGAGATCTTTTAGTTCTAGAATACTTGAATATTTATATCAGTAATTGCCCTGAACTTTCCCAACAATCTTTTTTCCTTTTTTTCCTAAGAACTTTTGATTTACTTTTATTAGCCATCACGTACACAACATATAAGAAAGAATAAACAAAAAATCCAGTCCAAAATGACCAATACAGTTACTTAACCTAAATAACAGAGCTTGTCCTTACTATTTTGTATTTCATTATCAGAGAAGTGGAAGGTGATATGAACACACATGTTTCGGTCATCCATTCCATTGTTAATTTACGCATACAACAGCTTTAAGTTCTGGAGCCAGAAACCCAGTGGTGGTAGAAAAGAAAAAAAGAAAAAAAAGAAAAGTGTTTCTGTGAAAAATATTTCAGTATCAGAAATGACAGATGGTTATAAGCAGATGGGTGAAGCCCAGGAAACCAGTGATATAATATTGGTCATCTTGATAAGCAGTAATTAGGATGGTAGCTTAGCTGTTGTCAATTTTTTTAATAATCCCTGGAAATCCTTTTATAATTTGGTTTGGTTTCTTTCACTGTTCTTAGTGCACTTTTTGGCACTGACAGGCAACAGCCTCAAAGCCTGAAGCTTCAGTACTTCACATATATTATGTGACTATGCACATATTAGTATAAACCTAAGACTGTAGAATAAATCTGTCTTGTTAAGCACTCAGCCCGTCTCAAGAGACAATCCCCAAATTGCATCATTTGACTCAAGTGAAGGAAGAGTGAGCACAGTGCCTTTCAACATTAATGATCTGCAAGATCATTTCTAGTTTACTCTCAAAATTTTGTCAGTCCCTTGACAAACTGTTCAAGGTGAATGTTACTGTTATGAAACACTTGAATTACTCAGCTTGTTATTAAACTAACAGTTTGGGCCTATGTTTGATGAAAAATTTCTGTGTCTAGGGTTGCCATTATTACTTGCCTTTATTGGAATAGCAGCTATGCATAATGGGGCTTGATCAGGAATCCACTCTGCTCCGTTTTGAACAGAGAGAAATTGCATGGTTCGCTGAGTGATATTTCAGAAGACAGTATACAGCATTATAGACTGTGTAGTGAAACTAGATAACATACCAGACAATCTTTCAATCAGTTCCTAAAAGTGCTTACAGTTTCAATTCCAAAGGAGGTGAAACAATATTAAATATTAAAGACATGTTGACAGCTGCAAACTTCTACTAAAAAAGAAGTATTGTTACTGAAAGAAGTAGTGATAGATTTTTCAGATACTGTTGAAAAGGTCTTTTGGAAAATTAAGTATGCCATCTCATCTATTCTTAATGTGAGCAGATCCCCAAACCAAGCCAAATGGATGTTTCAGCCATGCATATACTGAGTGTGTAACGTACCAGAAAAAGTGAAAGTTACCTGGCAGCATCTTGCTTTATCCTTTTTAAGTCCTTAACTTGTAATGCATTTTCAAGTCTATCAAGTGTAATAATTGATTAAAAATTTGTCACCAAATGACTTATCAGAGAATAGTGGAATTAAAATAGCACATTCTTCAATATTTCCTTGAAAATAAATGGTATTTTGTAGCCTTGTATGAAATAATAGCACGTAAGGGTTAAAGTTATTTCCTATTTTTATAGGAGGGGAAAATGCATGAACAAAATCCCTATATGCTTTCCAAGTTATTGGCTGGACTAAATTACCATTTTTTGAAACATTAAATGCAAGTTATACATCCATATAGCTAAAAATCATCTCCAACTCTACCAATAGGGTTGATAGGTAGGTCAGTGATACCCTCACACTTCACAGCTGTGCTGCTGACTTGGACACTGTTAGGGGAATGATACTGCCGTTAGAATTATGTGACAAGCAGCAGTCAAATAAATGTCACTCTGTACCTTCCTTCAGCTTGACCAATTTGAGCTCTGTGGGGGATAAAGAATTGGAGAGTATTTACTTTGGGGAGGCACAGGTGTTCTTCAGAGCTTCAAGTTCTTTTAAGGATTTTTTTTCTATCAAAAGGATTACATTGAAGCCAAATTTGAAGTAGTATTGCAGTTCTTTCTCTTTGAAATTGTGGGTGGTCTTTTCCTGTTTAGCATCTACAACTTTTAATTATTTCTTTCTTTCTTTTTTTTTTCTCTAGTCCTAAACAAAAGAGAATTACACATTAGTTTAGTGGAACAGACTGCTTTCCTTTTCAAAAATAATCCCTAAGACTCCAGTAAAATACGTATGTGGTCCTAATGCTCCTATTTTATTTCACAGTTAGCATTTGCCACACTAGGGGACACTCTAGCAAAATAAAGAATAAATGATGAATCTCCTTAAGCAACTATTTTCATATAGTACCAGCATATACAAAGTGCACTTTTGAAGACATTGCAGAGTAGAATTGATTTGGGGGCCCAATAGATCAACTTCTATGCCAAGACTGAAATTGGAGGTTTTGGCTTGTTCCAAACCCAAAATGTGATCATATTAAAAAGTAAAAGGGCCTAGTACTTGCAGTCTGTGCTATTTTAATTCTGCAGAAATTGTCAATTACTAATACTCAAAATTATAAACAAGTTGACATATTATACTGGATAGGTATGAGGAGTCAGGCTGTTTCTCAAACGAAAAAAAAAGATCAGTGCTAATTGCCATAATTTAAATTTTTGATTACGTATCCTAAATGTTAAGGTTGAAGGTACTGATACACCCTGGAGATTACCGGGCTACCAGTACCCCTACAGTGTAGGAGTCCACCTCTGCTTTAATGAATACATAGATAAAATGGATAAAAATACCTGCAGCTTATATAATACAAATAATAATATACAAAAAGCTATAATAAGAAGTAAATTTTGATTTAATTACAGATTTATAAATGGATAACTTTTAAAAAACCCAGAAACATTAAGAATGAAAGAACCTTCATTGATATCATTAAAACTGATATCATTAAAAGGTGAGATGAAAATGAGCAGGAAAAATTAGTCTGAATATTCATAGAAAAGTGTGGCAGATTAATTCCTTACCATAGGAATTGCTGTGACTCACATAATTATGTCCATATTGCAGTGATGATTGCCCTGTGTTATGAAGTATGAAATATTCACTTGAGCAATGTAACACAGCATGGCAGAAGGCACAGTGATTCTGCTTTAGCGTGAGAATAGGTTATGTGTCTGCAGAGTACAACACCTGAATCTCTAGGGAATCAACAGTGCAAATGGAAATTAGAGGTGCAGAGAAAACCTGCAATTCTGTGATCTAAATTTTTCATACCAGCTTTGAGTTCCTTGGGATGGTACTGATACATACTGCCTTGGTTTCTCAATCTGTAAAAGGAGCTTAGGTAGTACCTTATGAAGACATGAATTATTACCCCTCTTACAGGAAGCAGGTCAGAAAGATGATATGACCAGAGATAATGATTTACGGAACTAATGCTAGAATTTATAATTCATATTTTTGATTTTCACAAGGAGATAAATATGTGCCTAGAGACATATTAGCTTCTGCCAGTAGTATTTGACATTTTTGTACCTTCATGATGAAGAGGAATACCTGCATTGGGTGTTATCCTGAAGAGCAGAAAGAAACCCTGAAATTAATAGGAGACTAAATTGTTTATTTCATAGTTAAAAGAATACTAGTACAGCACATATCTTGGGTTTGGGTTGTGGTTGGTTTATTTTTTTTACAGAACAAGATTTTAAACTGAATGGTTAAGTATATATTTTTTTAAAACAGACCTGCCAAAAATTTATGCCTTGCTAAAAGGATGTGAGAAGCTCTTTGGGTCTAAGATTGTCTTCATAAACAAGTGATTCAGTAATGTAACTTGTTATATGGTAACTCTATAGAGCCAAACATATGTCAGCATTGTAACAACTGGATAAGCCTCATTTGACTGATGGGAAAGGGACTTACTTGTTTGTATATATTAATTTATTTGAATGTAGAATAAAAACTTACTGTGTTATAGATTAAAATATTTATGTTTGTTTAGTAATCTGATGTTACAATATGATAATAATTCTACCATGATGGAATCTCTCCAGGATATTTTCCCTGCATTTACAACATAATGTGATAGTTCAGTAGCTTCTGTATTCTTGAAGACTTTACTTTAGTCTGATTCTCGTTACATAGTTCTGAAAATAATTTTTATGCTTACATACCTTATCCTAATACAATAAAGCTAGTGGTTGCCAAATGCCTCTATAGCATACAGAAAAAGTCATATTAAATTCCTAGTCATACTGGAACTTTACAATTTAAGAGTATGTTTTGTGCGATAATAAATGAAAGCTCATGAGAAGTAAAAAAAAAAATCTAACCAAAAGTTTTCCATGATAACACAAACTACCTAGTGCATAGTAGAAATACATATTCATTATTTAGATTTTGAAAGTGGTAAACTGCCTGGCATTTTAGGAGTGAAATCCAAATCAGACATCCAGCATAACACAAAAAACCTACTTTGCCATTTCATTTTGTCCTCTTACGTTGGAAAGCCCACTGCTACAGCAGCTTTGCAAATAGAGGCAGCTGCTAGCATTAATGGAAAGATGTAATAATCTCTCTCTATCCTTCTCTTGAGACATATCAAGACACAGTTGAAACTTGGCACTGTGGCTGATTTCTTTTATACTGTCACATCGCAGCATGTTCTCACCTTCCAGGAG
This sequence comes from Actenoides lindsayi, assembly GCA_025331215.1. NCBI lineage: Eukaryota > Metazoa > Chordata > Aves > Coraciiformes > Alcedinidae > Actenoides > Actenoides lindsayi. Next base: position 59,180 of record WTSP01023066.1, read on the forward strand.
TTTTACTGATGGTGTCGTCAGTGCCTCCCAGTGAGGTGAAGTACTTTGTTTTCCGTACCATCAAAGCCAGGGAAATAAATAATAGCTCTTGCAAACCTGGCTCTTGCTTTGGAATAGGTTTGGGGGTTTAGATGGCACTCCTCACTAAGGTGCATGTTTCTGGAGAAGTATCTCAAGCCATGCAAGACTTCATAGACATCCTAATGAAGTCCAGAATCCAGCAAGAAGCCTGAGCCAAGCATGTTTCACAAGTTCTCTTTGCAAGGAACTCCTTGATGAACAAGTAGCGTCTGTCTTCTCTTGGTCACTTAAATTTCTCTACTTTTTAAGGGGGTACTCAGATACAGATATGTTGTAAGAACATTGAATAATACTAAGGAAAAAGCAAATCATAGTGAAAACAGCTGAAGAGGTTTCATAAAGTCATAAATTAATTGCTTAGTTTTGCTCTTTGGGGATAAATATCTAATTAATAATCATGTTTGTAAAAAGAAGCTGTAACTTATTCCACCAAAATCATCTGATTGATCATTGTAGGTCCCTTCCAACTGGACTATCCTATCCTATCCTATCCTATCCTATCCTATCCTATCCTATCCTATCCTATCCTATCCTATCCTATCCTATCCTAAAATATGTTTGGGGGTTTTTTTCACCACCTTTGTATTCCAAGTGAAAAACATGTATTTGATTTTCAGTCAATTTAAAGACATTCTTACTCTTTTTATTTCTTTAACTGCCTTGTAGTCTCATTGTCTATTATAGTTTACCACCTTGTATGGGCATCAGGGATTTCATGCAGAATACAGTTAGCCAATATTGAAACTACTGTTTTCCGGTAAGAGAGAAGTACTAAGGAAGGCTTACTTTAGTTGTGAAAAATATATTTGAGTAATTACTAAGGGTACTGATCACTGAATAGCCACTTTCTGAGCTGTTTTTATCAACTGGCAAAAATAAACTGAAAATTATTCAATACTTAGTTTGATTAGGTATTTCTGACTTTTCCTTTAAAAATCAGTTCACATTACTCATTCTCAGTACTCAGTATTTTACAAAGTGGAGAATGGCAGTATAGATTTATGAAATTACTGGTCAGACACAGAGGGAGGTTAAACCATAGAGGAAAATAAAATCACAAGTAATTAAATTTACAAGCAAGTTTGCCATCTTCAAGAGATTTATTGTTTCAGAATGAACAATGGTTTTAACCACACAAGCAAACTATGATATAGCTTTAATAGTGTATGATATAGATATTATATGTGGTGTTTCAATTTATATAATTAAAAATTTAGCCCTCCTTTTAAGGATAAATGAGATATTCAACTGGGAACCATACATGGGGAGTAATAAAATAGCTGCAATGCAGTGCTGCCTGCATTTTTTAAGAGCTGAAGCACTCTATTGGGCTTATTAATATCAGGTTATCTGAGGGCTTTATTCTCAGATTAAAAAAAAAAAGCAACAGCTTATATAAGGTTTTGAGGTTTTATGTGGGAAAAGGTTATTATATTCTATTGGTATGAATTTTAAACGTTAGCAGGTTTCTAGTTGGTTTGTTTTTTTCCTTATATACTTCTATCTACTAACCAGTAAATGTGATAAGTAGAAATGTACCATTTCCATCCTCCTCTTAGGAAGAATTCAGTAGGAGTAAGGTTTTTCCAAGGTCTGTCTGCTATTTCTACAAAGCATAATGATTACTTATGTATTTTGAAACAAACAAACAAATAAATAGATATATAAAATGAAGCTGATTTTTGAGTGGAGAGTAGGATGAGATGTTTGGGTGTTTTATTTATTTATTTTTAATTATTATTTTTCTCCTGTTTCATTGGTTTGTAAAATACAAAAATCTACATTATTTTAGGCATAATTTCAAATTAGACAACTTTACTGTAGTGTCATTTACAATAGCAGAATTAAATCCTTCATCTTTGGAAATCCGTTTAAAAGCTGAGGCATATGTGATTATCAGGATACCTTGCATGTAAATTGCCTGACCTGGTTTTTTAAAAACAGAGTATATTTTGTGTAAGCACAGTAATTCCATTTACTTGATCATGGGTCGTAGAGAAGTTGTAGTTGTCCTCTGTTTTTATGCTGAGCTTGAATACTTGGATAGACTATGTTAACTGAAAAAAAACCAAACCAAAAAATTATTTTTGTGCAATATATTTAGTCATTGATTTGGAAACACACACCTGACCTTCTGTGGAGAGGAAAAGAAAAGTACGCAGGTCAAAAATTCAGAAGACTGTGCATTCCCTTCTGTGTGTCTTCATTTAGAGGGAGATTCAGCTTTGTTCGGTATATGGATTTGGTTTTCTTGTTTTGCTTTTGTAAGAATGGGGTTGCAGGCAGAATATTAAACTTGAAGAATGCTTGACATAGACTCAGCTAAAAACATGTCTGAAACAAACCACAATAAACAGGACTGTGCAGTTGCATCTAGAGCAACACAGTTGCTCATCTGTGCCTCTTTTCAACTGCTACCAACCTAACTTGCCCAGATGACTTTTTGTGTGCAAATCTGGTATTTAACCCAAATATTGCCGGGCCACCTTTGGACTTGGAGAAATGAGTATGAGAGCTCTTCTTGATGACATCTCACAGTAAAAGAGACTGAAATTAAAAATGATAGTTCTGGCCCTGAGCACTGGTTTGGTAATGTGTGAGCAGGGAAGTGTGTTGGAGACTGGGTGGTTAAAGATGCTGTGCCCTCCAGTTAATGAAATGAATGAAGCCCACAAAATAGCACTAAGGAATTTTCCTGAAGGGTCCATGTCTAAGGTACTCCACTTCAGACTTAATAACCTGGAATATATCTCTCTAGGAATGATATTATCTCTCTAGAAATGATATAATAGAGTCAAGAATAATGTACTTGAAATAGTCCTGTTACGACATCTATAACCTGCATAAAGATTAATTCATCAAACATCTTACTAGTCCATGGTGCTTTCTTCAAACAAACAAAGTCTGTAGGAGACTCCTGGCTTTTTCACTCTAGCTATATACAAAACAATTTTTAATCAACTCTGCTGTTCCAGAGGTATGCTGGATTTTGATGTAAGGTCTTGGAGTGTAATAATAACAGAGGCTAATTTGTTCCAATGACAGTATCTTAATCAGATTGATAGTTTCTTTCAATAATACAGAAATAATACAGATTTCTTCTTGCAAAAATAGGATCTTCTATTGTTTAGTGGCTTAAATTTTATTGAAAATAAAATGTTATTTTAGGGGTACCAAGTGCCATCATGATTTATACTCAGTATTCAAATGCTGCCTTTCTTTGAAATGGGAGGTGAAGTTCCCATAGTTATTAGTGCAGGAAAACAGTGACCATCAGGCTGAAAAGGAGGTTTGCACCTTTCTTCACTGCAGAATATAAGCTGCAAAGTCAAATCAGTGTAACATAATGGCCTTCAAAATTGTGTGTCCTTTCTACAAAATAGATTTTTGTCCCATTTCCCCAGAAAGTCACAACACACCCTGTCCTGCTTGTGACCTCCTTTTTTTTTTGTGAGCAATCTAAGAATTGCAGTGGAATGAGTTAAAACATCTTAAGGAAAGACCACACAGCAACTTATTACTGAGTCCTAGGTCTGCAGTGTGAAATGTAAGTGTAATTTATGCAAGAAGAAAAAGCTGAATGTTTGAGCCCCTCAAGGCTTTTACAAGGAAACGTTTTTAGACTGAGCAGATGAAAACTCGAAGCAATCAATAAATGATTACTGAAAACTTTCCTGCTATAAATAGGCATTTGTGTGTTGAAAATCATATTTTTAATGAGGTAGAATTTTGAAATGAAGAAATAAATTAATAACTTACATTTTTGTTACATAAGCAATTCGAAGAATGTTTTACAAACTAGCAGATGCATTGCAAAAAAATTCTATAGGAAAATGACATTTGCCAACCTTACTTAGCTCTCTGTGTTTAGAAGGATACTTTAAACAGTGCCTTGCACAGCAAGGTTGGGAATTTTGCAGTTAGTTTACATTTCAAATGTGCAGAAAGTAGAGGGAAACACTGTACAGTAGTCTACATAAGCCTGTGCTTCCTGGAAATGGTGTCAACTGTGTGGACCCAGCGGTAAATCCAGCAGGCAATTAGTTAGTCTGCTGTCTTTTACGTGTACATACACAGACGTACATATTCACACATACAACTGCAGTCTATTGTTGATTGAGGAACCCGACTCAATAGCTGTTACCTGTAAATCTTTGCTCGTCTGCTAAGACTTGCATTTAGTCAAGGGAAGAAAGGTTTTGACCCTTGACATTTTTTTATTAGATTTTTTTAAAGTCATTTACATATTGTCTCAACTTTGTTCATCTTCCACTTTTTTTTTTAAATTATATGAAATGGTGAATGATGATACTCTATTAACTGTCATAAAAAATGTAATGCACCATTACCTCCTCCAGTATATATTTATGAGTATGACAGTGGTTTACATAGATATATACATATATCTGTCTTATAAACTAAGCATTGATCATGATACAAATCACTACTGCAAAGCTAATTTAACCACTTTACACACAATTTTTATATAGGTAAAATGTATTAGTCAATTAAACAGAAGTGTAAATATAGATATTTGCTACTTACATATAATTGATTATTTTTTAAAGAAAGAAGGCTAAATCGTGTTACCATAACAAATGCTGAAGGCTGCTTTTTCATTCATTGCCATTGAATTTATTGTCAGAACAGTGCAGTCATATCCCATTTCAAGACTACTTAGGTGGCTTGAAAATTAACTCACATCTCACAGATTCTCTTTTTTCACACGCAGTTAAGAACAGTAAAATTTGGTCTAGTTTTAAATACACTTTGCAAGATATTGCAGTGCAGTTAGATGCACAAATAAATATTTTGTAAATAGAATGTGATTTTGCATAAATTAACAATTAATTGGATAGGAAAAAGTTGCTCTCAATGTATGTACACGTGTTTTAAAAATAATTATATTCATATAAATTTTGCTAAAGTTGGGCAGTGTGGGATTTTATGAAGACCTCAAATTATTTAATTTTTTTTAGTTCATAAATCTGAAGGAGATCTTCAGGAGTAATTGCTAATAAGTGGAAATGTGAGCTTACTCTAGATTACATTTTAAGGGAAGAATATGTCAAAAGCATGACTGTTTATGTGTGATCAACTAAATTAATCTCACTTATTCACTTCATTTGAACTAGATCTCTTATTTCTATGCACCATTTTGCAATATTTCTCCTAAAAGCTGTCTCAGGGAAGGTCATCTAAAGATATCTCTAAAAAGCAAGACATTGCAAAACTTTACTTCTCCTGTTAGGTGTTCAATTGCATTTGATTTGCATTTGGAGTGGAGGTCCTGGTTTGGCTTTAGCAAAAAGAAATCTGGTTATCCACAATAAAACTGCTCTGCAAACAGGCTAAAAATCCTAGTATAGAGACAGCCTGCATGCGTCTGATTTGTTTCTAAATTTTATTCATATGCTCAAGCAATACTCTTCATGTAATTTCTTGTGTTTCCCATGTTGTCTATAGATAGATGCATCTCTGAAAGCCTCCAAAGAATGTATGATTTCATAATTTTAAGACATCATGGTAGATAGGTTCCCTTGAAGGCTTTCAAGACGTTTGTGAACCACATGTGTGATAGGCATGTTTGGTCTAGAGTAGAAAACTCTTGTCTGAAATGAGACCTCCAAACTGCACGTGGTGTAGATATGGCAATAATGACTTTAATATATTGATCATTTGTTTCACTGCTTTACTTGTCAATGGCATATAGCATAAATGAAAAGACCTGAATTCTAGTTTGGTTTTCTTCACTTTTTTTTTTTTTTTTTCCATCTTGTCTTCTACTGTCTTTACTTAAGTTCTCTAGATTTTATTTCCAATATGGAACTGTGAAGGCAAAAAATGTTTCTAAATTTCAGAAAAAAGACTGCAGTTTTACTGATAGCAAAAAATTCTACTGAATAAGAATTTAGTAAGATTTTTAATAAAATCTCTCTTTTGGAAAAGATACTAGTTTCAGATAGTGTGGTACAGCTGGTCATGCAGGGTTTTGGAGGAGGATGGTTTTTTTTAATGCCTTCTTTTAAAAAATATGGTGCTTGCCACTCAAACAAAATTCAGAAATATATTGATATCGGACTTTACGCAGCATGATATATGTGTTCTGCAACTGTTTGCCACCTGTTCCTTTTGCTGGTTTTCAGTCTTTCGTAAAGCTGAGCATACTATCAAAATTTTGATGTCATGGCTTTGATATGGATTGAAAAGTGAAATCACTCAGTTAAAAATTAAATGAGTTTGGCCTGCATTGTTAAATTATGTAATGCTTCTGCTTTTTCTTTGGAATATATATTCTTGTTTTGTAAAGGCGCTAGTTAGTGCAACACAGATAAAGTAATTTGACTATTATTGCTGCTTCTTTTTCTTCAATTACAAATCGGGGTAATAAAATAGGAATAAAATAAGCTTTGTTTGAAATGTTGACTGATCTGTAATGGCTGAAATTATTTTCTTACATGTTCTTTTTGTTATACACAGAAAGAAATATAGATGGTAGATTTGATTTTTTTTTTTTTTTTTTCCTTAGTGATCTTAGTGAAAATCAGATTCAAGCAATACCAAGGAAGGCATTCCGAGGAGCAGTAGACATAAAAAATCTGTAAGTATTTTCCTTCTCCTTGTATATATTCTGCTTATAATGATTTGCCAATACAGCGTCCTTTTGTTGTATCAGATGTATTATTCCTAAGCACTTTTATAGCTGCTTAAGGAATTTCTGCATAAAGCCAATGCTTAGCATTTGTTTTGGCAGAATACTTTTAACATATCTTAAGCATCCCAAAATTGCCCTATATGGAATCTAAAATATTGAAATGGAGCTGGATACAACAAGGCATTATAACTCTTTGTTTATGGTAAACCTGAGTTTAATATTTGAATGTCAGGCTATTTTAAACACTTCATCGTTTCATGTGGAAAAAATATTTTTTCTTGGTTCTAGGAGTTTGCTTTTCTTTTCTTGTATAAAAAGAAGGAAAATCATGCTAATGTAGTTTTGCTAGCGCATGTTCTTGTACTTGCGTGACTAATTTTCTTGCAGTTTTCTTCTGTGGTAAAATAATACTTTTCTTAAAGAGAGATACCCAGTTTCCTGGAGGTTGTGACCCTGAAGTTCACGGGCAGGTTTTGAATTCTTACCACTTATAAATGTGGTGATACGTGAGTTTAAAGACAAAGGAAAGCAGGGACTTTTTAACTTTCTGTTTAGAGTGGTAGATCAGTATAGTTGACTGAAAGAGCTGAAGGACCTGAAAACTGTGAGAAACTTGAACAGTAGGAAAAGCACTCAAAAGTTGTAACCCCTTCTATAAGCTGAGGTTACTCATCACTTATAAACAACCAACAAATGCAGAGGACATACACTAGTGGCTTCCAGAAAAACTATAGAGCTGCCAGTGTGGTGCATCTGTGAAAAAAACATAATGATTACTATCTTACATGACATCAATAATAAAAAGGGAAGTATTAGGACATTATATGAGGTTTTCATGTAAGTTCCATTGAAATGATTTTTAGTAGTTGAAGTCAACAGTGTTAAAAGAAAGATGAACCTTCTGGTTGTTCTACTTAGAAAACAGAGTGCTCTGTGATTACAAAAAGGAATATGTGATGATCTGTCCCCAGTAGGAGGGGACTGGACAGGATGCCCTTCATGCTTCTGTGTTCATGTGATGGACTGTGCTTCTTTCTGCTGCCCACAGCACTGCACACAAATTTGTTAGGGGAACATATTTTCAAAGATTTAGCAGAATGCCCAAGAGTTTGGTCTACTTGATACGATATTTAGAAATTTTGTGGAGTTTTTATTTAACCATGTTTGTGATGTGTTTCTTCCCTGCAGTGAAATCCTACCACATCTCAGTGGAAAAACTACTTTGTTCAAATCTGTTATGTTCAAAAACATGCAAGTGCTTCTCAAAGTAGCTTTGTTACTTTGTTTAATTGATGTTTTATGAGTTTCTATTCAGAACTGGTCCCATCATTATTCGTGGTCTAAAAGAGACTTGGCTTTGAGGAGAAGCCTGCATGTTTGTGCATAATCTTTCACATTTGAAAACTCCTACAGCAAGAAGTTTTGTTAGTAAAAATAACAGCATCGTTGAGGATTTTCTAGTGGCCGGGCAGTATTTTAGAATGTAATAAGTATACATATATATTGTGAGATAGCTCCAGGCAGAAACTGAATTAGGATGATACTCTTTAGCTAATGTTTATATTGTAGTGCTGCTGTGGGTCCAAGGAAGGGCAATGAAGCTGTTGAAGGGTCTAGAGAACAAGTCTTATGATGAACAGCTGAGGAAGCTGGGGTTGTTTAATCTGACGAAAAGGAGGCTGAGGGGAGACCTTACCCGTCTCTACAGCTCTGTTTGTAGAGACGTGGGTGTTGGTTTCTTGTCACAAGTCACAGCTAATAGGACAAGAGGAAGTGGTATCAAGTTGTGCCAGGGGAAGTTTAGGTTAGACATTAGGAAAAACTTTTATACCAAAAGGGTTGTCAAAGACTGGAACAGGCTGCCCAAGGAGGTGGTTGAATCACCATCCCTCTGTATTTAAAAACCACTTAGATATGGTACTCAAGGGTGTGGTGTAGTTGTAGCCCTAATAGAGTAGATAGTGGTTGGACTTGAAGATCTTAAAGGTCTTTTCCAACCATAATGATTCTGTGAAATTCCTTCCTTTAAGGTTGATGATCCCCCTATGATCTTTTGATTTCCTGCTGATAAGTTAGCTCTAGCATCCTCTTGAGGTTTCTCAGAAGAAGCTGTCTAGTTACCATAAAATGTAGCCGTGATATTTCCTTTCTGGTTACCTTCTTAATAAGGTTCACAGTATAGATTATGTAGAAGATAAAAGCAAAATGGACAAGGCATAATGAGAACTGACAATGCCGGCAACATCCCACACCCTTATAGTAAGAAGAACAAAAAATGCTGAAAACCATCAGGACCCACAAACCTAGTTAATGTCGAAGTGAAATTACCCATTTTTCAACTTGTCTTGCTTCTTGTCTTATAACTGAGAAGAGTTGGGTTTTGTCTGTGCCCTCCATTTAGGCAGTTGTAGGCAGCAATAAGCTCCCCCTTATCCTTCTTAACTCTGAACAAAGTCAGTTCTTGCAGACTGTTTCCATATGTCACCTACTCCATCCCACCCCTCTTGGTGGCCATGGTTGGACTTAGCCCAGCGTGTCAGTGTTTGTCTTCTACTGGCGAGGTTGAAACTGGATGAAGCATTCAGATATCATCTCACAAATTCCAGATAGAGCATCCTTGGCTTCACTTTCACCAGTACAGCCCAATTGTTGGTAATGAATCAAATCCTTCAGGAAAAATGACAAAACGTGAGGGAAGCTTATTTTGTACAGGTTGTTCAGACTGGGAGCCTAGTATCCTGTATTTTGGCTGTTCAAATGTAGGAAAAAACCAAACTGCTCTGTCTCAAAAATCTTAATTTTCCTCTTAAAGTGTAATGTCTTGAAGAATAATCAACTTTTAGTATAATCTGCTGATCTTGGCCTTGACAGAAATTAGGATGCAAAATCTGGAAATACAATTCTGAAAGATACTTTTAACTTGCTATTTTTTCAGGGAGAAAAATATGAACTAAGAAGTTATGTTCTTCAGAGGACACAGTTGCGCTCATTCTTTTTTAAAAATAAATAGTAATTCACATATAAGTTGGAAATTAAACACAGATTTTTTTAATATGATAAATGATGGTTATGTAACCCTCCCTGGTGATACAGTACCCACACTGGATGTGAAAGAGGTTTAGCATCTCCCCAACCTCAGGAATTTTATTTGTATTTAGGATGGTAATAAAATGCTTTAGCTGCCCAGATTGTAAGTCTGGAAGGGTTGTTTTTTGAATGTGGTTACTAGGAAGAAAACTGGGCTTAAAAAGCAAACAGATGTGAAACACCACTGAAAGAATAATAACACTGTGCTTAGTTTGAGAAGTAGATTTTGGCCTCTGGTATGATGATTCCAATAAAATCATATTATGACATTCTCATTTGAAGTATGTAAAATTTTCTAAGATTCAAACTTTCTCTTCCATTGTGTAATCAATATTTGGCAGAAGATGGGAAGGAATACTGGTAATACATCATGGCAGAATTGTGATGCTAAGTATATGCAACATCAAATAATAACAAGGGTTAGAAAGGACCTCTGGAAATCATCTAGTCCAACCCCTCTACTAAAATAGGTTCACCTAGAGCAGGTTGCACAGGACTGCATCCAGGAAGGTTTTGAAAGTATCCAGAGGAGTAGACTCCACAGTCTCTCTGGGCAGCCTGTTCCAGGGCTCTGTCATCCTCAAAGAAAAGAAGTTTGTCCTCATATTCAAGTAGGACTTCCTGTGTCCCAGTTTGTGTCTGTTGACTCTTGTCCTGTCACTGGTCACTACTGACTGCAGTCTGGCCTCATCCTCTTGACACCCACCCTTTAGATATTTATAAGCATTAATAAGATCCCCTCTTAGTCTTCTCTTCTCCAAGCTAGAGACACCCAGGTCTCTCGTTAAAGAAATGATCCAGTCCCTCAATCATCTTTGCAGCCCTCCACTGGACTCTCTCCAGTAGTTCCTTGTCTGTCTTGAACTGGACAAAACTGGTCACAGTACTCCAGATTTGGCTTCACTAGGGCAGAGTAGATGGGGAGGAGAACCTCGATAGACCTGCTGGTCACATTCTTCTTAATGCACCTAGGAACCATTGGTCTTCTTGTCTACAAGGCCACATTACTGTCTCATGGTTAACTTGTCCATCAGGACCCTACACTTGCCTTTGTTGAACTTAATAAGTTCCTCTCTGCCCAAGTCTCCAGATCTCACTCATTTTGTGTTATCATCAAACTTGCTGAGGGCACACTCCACCCAGCTCATTGATGAGTATGTTGAACAAGACTGGACCCAGTACTGGTGCTTTGGGAGCACTGCTTGCTACAGGTCTCCAACTAGATTCTGTACTGATGATCACAACCCTCAGAGCTCTGTCATTCAGACGGTTCTCAGTCCACCTCAATGTCCATTCACTAACCCACATGTCCTAAGCTAACCTATGAGGATATTATGGGAGACTATGTATCTTCCTGCAAGTGTCTTGTACCCTGTTTTTCATGTCATGGTCTAACCTTACTTTCAACTATTCCCTTCTTTGGTGGTGTTGTGTTCATTTGGTTCTGCTTTTTTCCCAGCAGGTGTGCGACACTGTAGTTGTCACCCCAAGGATAAATGTTGCAGGGAAATGTAGTAGGGTCATGGATTACATTGGCTGGGAAAACGGAGAATTAATGTAGAGAGAGACAATCATAGTCCTTCCCATTACACTAACCTTTGTCCAAAACCCTGATTAGTATTAGTTGTTGTTGCCCTGATGCCTCTTTTATGCTGACTGTGAAAGATTTATAACTGGCATTGTCACTAAAGGCGTAACTGACTTTTGTATTGAGTTTTGTTGGCAATGATTAGATTTTTTTGAAATTCAATTTTATTAGCAGTCTAAAAAACACAGCGTCCTGCTGAAGATTCTCAGTTACTGATTTATTCTCAGATCATGCAGAATTCCACTGCAACTGAAAGTATATTTGTCTATGCATCTGTACAAGTGCTGTTCCAAATGTAAAGCTTGACATGCTTTAATAATTTAGAATTGGTATATTTCTCATGCTTGTTCTTACTGGGAATCTTAATTCAACTGCTAGTCTATTCCACCACCTGTGTTTCAAGTATATATGAAGAAGGATTTTCACAGGATGTTACTGAAATATATTCAGTGTATACTTAAGATTTTTATTAAAGTCAAAAATAGCTCTGAAGGAATGAAGAAAGAATAGGTACAATTTTCTAGTGCTTTCTAAAACTCTTCTTGCTGAACAGGTGAGTTACCTTATGGCCTTTTGGAAAAAAAAAAGTTGTTTTGACTGTTGACATAAATACACATTTCAATACTCATTTTAAAGTTGTTATCTTCATTATAGAATACTTTCCTAAAATTTGGCCTACTGAAAATAGTTTGGGTTTTTTTATCAAACAACTCATTTATGAAATGTTAAAGTCAATTATGTTTTTAAATCAAGCCAATTATTTCTCCTTGAAGATGAGTTTCAAATCAGAAATCTCTGAATGCAAGTTAAGACCATCCTTGCAAGTATTTTTTTTAGCCACTCTAAAACACTGAGGAAAAGTCTAAAATAGAAAGAATCTAAAAATCTATCTGCAATAGGTATTTATTTGAGTAACAATACATGTTAGGGGAATAAAACTTTAGCAGCTGAATTAGGTGTGGAATTAGTTGTGGTTTCATCTGCTAATTCAAGTGCCAATACTTAGCAAAATTTTACATGGCATCTGAATTTACCCTAGTGAAAAATGTGATCTGTGCTTTTACTAGGAAAAGTACCAAATGTTGCTGTGGTTTATGGAGTTTCCTGTAGATTTTCTTGTGATAATACAAAGCAAATTGAGGTAGAAGAGTATTCTGAACTGAACTGATAAACTGTTGTGGGAAGACTTGGATTCAATTTTATCTTTAAATTTTATTTGGCTATGTCAATGCCAGTCACTGAGAATAATGCAAACTGTCTTTGAGGATTTTAATTTTAAAGAAGATTAATTTATGCTTCTGTTCAATGTTGAAATCTCATGGAAAAGTTAGTTGGACTCTCAGGAACCTTTAGGCCCTTTTGTATTTACAGTAGTTTGGAAAGTGACACTGCCTCTGCTTTAATAAACAGGGAGACATAATGATGTGAACACTTACAGGGAAGTTTATTGATACATAGAGTAACTATGTAGAAATGGTTCTACAGATAATTTTTGAATCAGTATTTAAATAAACCACTCTAATAGAGCTTTCACTGGCTGTCCTTAATAATGGCTTCTGTGCTAGAACAGTAATACATGTTCTCCAAATATTATAATAGTCTTGATACTGTTTGTCATCTAATTGCTAAATTGCATTATTTCTTGTAAGTCACACTGATGTGATAGTACCTTTACATCACACAACTTACAGATTGATCATTTGGTGTTCATCCTCCTTTTCATGGCATTCTTCTGTTTCATTCTGCCTTCTGTTTTTATTTAGCTCCTGAAAGATACTTCTGAGTTTAGCCAAGTGGAGTGCTAGACAATATTGAGGGGATGGAACATTTGCACTAAATCTGTTCTCCTTTTCTTCTATTTTATTCAGCAAGTATGCCTTACTTGAAAATATTGCAATTCTTGCTTTTTAATTTGGGATAGAAGAAAAAGAGTAATAATTTGCTACACTGTGTATACTAGGAAAAAAGTATTCATTCAAAAGGTGCTACGGGGAAAATTCAGCAAAGAACAAAATGAACTACAGTAGCAAAATAAACAGCAAGTAGAAAAAAACCACTTGACTTCCAAATGAAAGAATAATCACAAGAAATAGTAGTAGTCATGGGAAACAAGCAGTTCTCTGAAGTTTGATAAAAACTTAGAATAAATTCTTATCTTATTTTGCTACATCTTTCTCAACTAATGCCTCTCAAATTACTGATTCCTCTTGAAATTGAAATTGAGAAAGGAATTGAGAAATAGGAAATATAACTCAGTTCTGTTGCAAAAAATACAGACATTAAACCCAGTGACTGCTCCCAAAAATTATATTTCAGTGATAAATATCATGCACTTGGTTCTTTTCCCAAGGAAAAAATTGTAATGTTATGAAATCCAGCATACAGTGTGCTAAAACTAGAAACATTTAGAAAATGTTTTAATGGGGAGGGAGCTACCGTAGGAATCTAGAAAGGCTTCTGACTTTTTCTGATGACTTCTTAAACAATGTTCACAATTAACTTGATACATGAGGAGAGTGTAATCATTTCTGAACAAAAGAGACAAAGGTAAAGCTGCACAGTACCTCTCATGCATGGGACCTCAAAGTGTCCTCAGGGTCTGAAGAACAGGAGATTAAAGCAGACAGACTGAAATTGTTCCAACTTTCAACACAGCCTCCAAGAATGAGTAAAGAATGTTTTCTCTGTCAGAGACAGATAACAGATTTTATTTTTTTTCTGTATGAAGGTAGTAGCTTTCACATGTATCCACCATCTTCTGTCATTAAATGCTTTTCTTGTGGGATAACAAGGTTTACTTTTAGATATTTATTTCTCATTCTATCATAGACAACATGCTAAAAGGGAAGAAAATACGTTAGCAACATGTTTAAAATATATCAGCAAAAGCAATAAATAAAAAAAACATTTTAATGCAGACATTTTCTTATTAGATGAATGTTTTTTATTTAGTTTTTATTAGTTATTATAGCTGCATTCATATAAACAAAATTTTTAATAGCAGTATATTAGTAAGTTTATTAAATAGTCAAGTAATGCTACAGATTTGGGTGCAAAACCTATTTAATTCTCTGTGACAAACGAAAGATTTTGAACCTGATAGCTGTTGTTTGACATTCTATGACCTTCACAGGAACAGCACTCTTGGAGGTAATCAGCTGCTTTGTGGAGGTAGGGGCAGAAAGGAATAGCAATTTTCCAAAGGAATGAGGAGATCCCACATAGAAAAGACCCAACATGAAGATGGGGCAGCAGGGAAGATGGTGAAGAGAGACTGGGCAGAGAGGAAGGATGAGGATGGCACAGAGTTGATGCTCCATGTCTGATCAGCTTCTAAAATGGAGTTAGGCTTATTGGTATGCTCAATAGCTTAGTAGTGAGAAAAGTTTCATTGTTGTATCATAGATTTTTATGTGAGGTTTTGAAAGTCATTATACTAAAAACAAATTACAAAGCATAACTTAAAATTAGAGAAATGTGGGGTTTTTTCTTTAGTATTCTTGCTTATGTCTTAAGTCGTAGCACACAACTGGCTATCAGGAATCGGTTTTATCCAAAATAAATTCAGTCTACTTCAGTGTGTCCCTTAGAGGGACATCATAAGTTACAGATATACTGATTGCAAAATATTGTCTGTCTTTCTGTTTGGATTATACATGCAGCAGATATCTTTACCTTAACACAAATACCATAAATTGCTATTCAAGCCAGGCACAAAGACTTCAAAGTCATGTACCTTCCAGAGCTTAAAAAGTATATATCATGTCAATTATTCATCATGGTGTCTGTCCGATCATTTTATGAAGGAAGATCATCAAAAACATAGAAGTGGTAGTATGTTTCACAGACAGTAATTTATAAAACTAGGAAATATTTCTCCTCTCCCTCCTGCAAAATTCCCTTCCCCCAGACTGAAACGAAGTAATTAGTTCAGAACAAACAAAGTAATCTTTCTGGTAAGAAGAACTGAATGAAAACAACTCACCCTTCACTAAGGTAGGGGTAATGGTGACTCATTAAAGGAAGAAGTCCAAAAGTTTTCAGGCGTACCACAACTGCTGCCAGTCTAGTGGAAGAAATCTGCCTTTCAGTTTGTGTAGAACAAGATTTGTTCAAGTGCTTTCTCTACTGGTAAAAGATTTTCCTTTGTGTATAATATGGATGATTTAGAAGAAGCTGTGTCAGCGCTGATTTATACATTGACAGCTAAGGATAATAAGATATGGGCAAACATACAGCTCACCCTTTTACAGATTAACCTGCAGACTGCATTAGGCAAATTTGATGGCATTAAAAGATTTTTCCAATTTGTCTGGAAACAATTTCTCTTTTGTATTGTGTCAAGGGTAACATTTCATGCCATTGTACTAATTTAAATAGCTTTGATAAATTGTTCAAGAGGTTAGAGAATTGTACTGTGTATATATTTTACCTCTTTAAAATAAAAAGGCTATTAACTTAATTGTTAAATGAAATTCATTAGTAAAAATTGAAGGAGCCTGAGAAAATAGGCTTAAATAATCCAACACTGCAGCAGTGGTGCTGTAACATTGCACCAGAATGATTAAAGATCACATTCAGGAAATGATAGCGTTTAGCTTTCAGTACACAGAAACACAGGCACCGTTACAGTTATGACAATATTTTATTCTGGTGTAGTAGTGATTTAGATAAAAAATGTGGATGAAACTAGAACTTTATAGAAGTTGGTACATTACATTCAACAGTGGGTGTGATGATTTATTAATAAAGTAAAACATTATCATAGATTCAGAAGAATCACAGAAAATGCTTCAGCAAAAACCTCATTAGCCCTGCTAGCTAATATATAATTGAAGACAGAAGGGCAGAGTTCATTTGTATTTTGTTCATTTTCTTATTATTGTTCACACACATTTATTCATATATATTATCTGACACTGATAAGTTACCATCTTGGAGAAGATCTTCTGGTTGTTTAAAGAAATGTTGTATCATCTTTGCTTTGCTAGTCGTGCCCTGATATGTGTAAGATGTGTGGCAGTATTTATAGGATAACCTTTTATTAGCAGTAAAACCGGTATTTTGTATTTGCAGGATTGTTAATTTCAGCAGACTTTTTTAATTGGACAGTATGTCCTGTATCAATGTTTTGAATTGAAAAGGTAATAATATTTGTCAGAGAAATGAATGTAAATTTTTCATAACTTAATACTTAAAGATTAATAATGCATGGGATGGATGACTGAGTTTTGTTTCCAGAATTCAAGTGCTCCATTACAACATCCTATCTGTATGTAATTGCAGAGAGCACAAAGTACGTAGAGAAACGCATACTGAAGGTTACAGCAGAAATACTATTTTCATTTTGAGCAGAATTAAAGGGGATAAGTAATCAAGGATATAAACACCTTGGACACTATTATACCTACATATAGAAATGTTCTAGATGGTAATTGCTTGAAATCCCCATGCACACCCGCCTGCACCTTCCACCCAGTCCACACAGAGAGAGAACCCTAAAAGTGGCATCTCTCGACGGTCCCTGCTGCGGTGGGTGGAATTAATATGCAGCTGGGCTGCTCTGATAAATGGATTCTGTTAGGTCACCGAGGGGATGTGTGTGACATTAAGTGATTTACCGTCCTTTACCTTAATGAAATTGTTTCAGCAAGATGACGCTGAGAGCTTTTAATGGATAGCTTTTCTTGATGTAATGAAATTGCATTCCTTTGGCATTTAATATAAGGTGCAGTTATTATTTACTGGAGCTTTCCCGGCGCTGCTGTTTTGCGCAGACAGTTCAGAACAAAAAGGGATTTCTGTGGCAGCATCCAGGGCAGCACACTGTGTGACAGTCTCAAGCGTATGAGTGTATTTGCGAGCGCGTTTTCAGTTCGCCTGGCCTAGCTCTGCTGGCCCTTCGGGAGCCTTTCTTTGCACCTAAGGCTGCCAACACTGTCTCCCTTACAAATACCTTCCTAATCTGTTTAACAGGCAACTGGATTACAACCAGATCAGCTGTATTGAAGATGGGGCATTTAGGGCTCTGCGCGACCTGGAAGTGCTGTAAGTATTCCTTGTATCTCTTACTTATAGCAAGAGCTCAGTGTCTGGGGAGTACTAATGTAGAAGCTTATCTATGAGCTGCAGCCTGGTGTCAGGATGGTCTAGTGAAAAGATGTCTTAAAATAATCCGTTGTGATGTGCTACATAAAATGGTAAAAACGTGTGGAGAGGCAGAGATATTCCTTTACTCTGACAGATAGCCATTAAGCACAATTTAAAAAAAAAACCAACAAAAAACATTTAAAACACAGATTCCAGATACTGTAAGAAAATAATATATTTCATTTTAAAATGGGGAGGGCAGTATCAATCAATCCAGTCAATTTTGTAAATTATCCATCACTGCTGAAGTGCTGAACATTTTCGGGATTGCCTTTATTGTGTACTCTTGACATCAATTTGATCTTTCAGACTGTTTAAGGAAGAATATACTATATATTTGACTATCTGGACATTTTCAAGAAGGCGCTTTTCTATCAGACACTACTGTTATTTGTGAAGATGTTTAGCATGTCCACATTGTTTTTTAACATTTACCATTTTTAATTTTATGTATGCAATATATATGTGAAGAAAAATATCTTTTTGATGTCACTTGAAGTTTAGTATTACAATACTCTTTTACATACTACTTCTCACTGTCTCCAAGTGGCCATCACTGAGGTTAAAGGTAACAAAATTATCATCAGTGACCCCTGACCTGAAAATTGTTTCTGTAATTAACAAAGTGCCTCAGTTCCCAAAGAATCTGAGGCACAGGACAGATTCCTGAAATATTTACAAAATGTCAGTCAAAATGTTACATTCTTTTCTGGGCTTTCTACACTGTGAGAATTGAAAGACTTTTGCATATGAGTGAGTTACTTCATGTTAGTTTGAATTACACTCAGTAAATCACAACTTGAGAGAGGTGAGGGATGGATTTTTGCTTGTGTTTATGTTTTTTTAAGATTCTGAAGTAAAGAAGCTACTCAGGTAATAGATAGTATCTATATGTCCAAGAAACTAAAGAATATGTGAGCTGCTGGTGGTAAAGTTTTTTATTATTAAGCAATAGTTGTTCTTATTTATGAGTGAATGAATCTGACAGCTATATTAGGTGGTTTGTTTTTGGTTTTTTTTTAACTTTGTAATCATAGAATAATAAGCCTATTGTTAACTTTCTGGTATAAAGCCATGTAAAATGTACTGTAGGTTCAAGATTATATCTGATCATGAAGTTGATGAATTGTTGGTTGTCTGTCAGTAAACCTGATGTTCTTTGAGATTTTTATCTTTGGAATTCATATATGTGACAGAATAACTTTTCTAGCAATGGTTTAATCTGGTTATTATGTTTGTTTAATACAAGTCTTTCTTTAAAAGTGAAAGAGTTAAATGAATATGTTTGGGTTTTTTTTTAAATCCCATAAATATTTTCTGCACTTTTTAATGCTTGCTATTTTTAGTGTTCTAAAAAGGTCATCCTTGCCAGCTGAAGTCAGTGGTAAAATTTTCACATTGATTTCAATGAATGCAGAAAAGGAAAAGACTGTTAAAATAATAGTTTGATGAAAAATTACATAGTTAGAATTTTGTGAATGACTATGCATTGAATATTAGCATTGTTCAAAGTTACAACTAAATGTTCACTATCTTGAATTATATTACGTGATAAGTACTGATGTAAAGACTAAGTTTAAAAAAAAAAAAAAGAGATATTTCAAACATTACTGAAGATTTTGTGTCTAATTCAGCTTCCTTTCCAATATAGCTTAAAGATTGTAATATATGTAGATCAGATCATACTGTATATGTACTGAATAACAAATAAGACTACATATTTTGTGTTCATTTGGAGTTAATTATTCTATCTAAGCACAGAATGTATGTATTACTTCAAACTACAAGTATGTGATAAAGTTTTTGATAGCTTGTAACCCTGTTTAGTGACAGTTTAAAATGTTTGCCAAAGTAACAGGTCTTATATATTGGTTAAATAATTGCAGAGTCTTAGAGACTGTTAATGGTAAAGATACAAAATTAAGACAATCAAGATACAAAATCTAGATAATTCTGAAAGATGAAAGGAATTATAGGTATAATACATCCTGTGAATTTCTGAGAAATATATATCGTGCTGTCATGAAAAAAATTTAAGTATCTAAGAAATGAGAAAAATGTCTTTCAGTTGTCACACTCTTTATAATACTATGTAACATTTAGGGAAAAGAATAGAGGCAACTCTTCAGTTACATCTATGCATTCAAGATTTTTCATCATTAGATAGAAATAGTTATGAAAATTATTTAATATCTTATTTACCCCTTCCATCTACTCCTGATACCTTTCTGTACCAGTGCAAAAGTAAATTAATAACTCATGTATACAAAACAGCAAGGCATACATCAAACATCTGAAATTGAAAATTAAAATATTTGTAGATACACCTACTTCAAACAGCTAACAGCTATGGAAATATGTACCAATTTCCATTCCCTACACTGAGAAGGTATTATTTTAAAACCTTCTAAGAAGTTATGCAAGAATAACTAAGTGAGCTGTCATTTACCATGTGGACATGTAAGAAAATCCTGCCAAGATTTACTGTCACTTATTCATTAAAACAACTTTTGTGGGTATACCCACATGGCCAATTTTTGATTTCATTTTTGTTCTGTTTTGGAAAAAGGCCATGATTCTCCCTTTTTCTTCTTTTGATTATTCTCCTCTTTGCTTATGTAACCCTAAGCACACAAGGGACATCCCTTATACACAGTGAAGAAAACATTTAGGATGTGGAATGAGTAAGCACACAAAGGTAAAATGCAGCACGTTGCACCAGTAATTAATTGCTTGGCTTATGTGGAGGTGTATAGCCTGATCCTGTTCAGAGTGCTGTGAATTTACCTTTCTGCGTTTCAGGATCAGAGAGTACTTAAAAATAAGAAAGGAAAAAGTAAAACACTTTTTCTTCCAAAAGGGAAAAAAAAAAAAAGGTTTGGTCAGTGGGAATTTATTAGTGTCATAATTACATATTTAAAATCCCAGAACACACTCTCCATTCTGCTGAAATGAGTAATCTCTAAATTAAACCTGTAAATTCCATCGCTTTTTTCCTTGTTCTGGAGTCAAACTTGTTTTCATTTTATTTGCAGCCTAAAGATAATATTTAGTTGTAGGAGTGTATGTGAACTTTTCATTATCTTTAAAAACTCCGCTTACTGAGTACAATGGGTCTGGCTAGCCAACAACTGGCTAAGAATTGTTCCTTGTTCCTATGTCATGTTCCAGGCACCTTGTCTAAAATTTAAATTATTAGCATGCTAAATTATTACAGTTCCTGACTCTTGCCATTGTATAGAAGAAATATTGTTCCTTTGCCTGTTCTTCATCTATAGCAGCTCTGTTCCATATAAAGCCTAATTGCAACCCAAAATTAATCTTTTCTGAAAATTCTTGAAAAATGGGCAGATCTTGTACTTGTAACCTCTGTGAAAAAATAAGGACTCTCAGAATCTAGAAAGAGAAACCAGAGCCCTAGAATCATTCTCCAAGAAATCTTTCTTACATCAGGTTGACAAGCTTAGCCTGAATGCCATAGATGTTCTCAACACTGGTGGAAGCTCGGTTTGAGTGAATCATAGGTTACTGGGACCTCAAATTACTAAAGATTATTAATGGAATGGTGAAAACATAGTGTTTTACCAGGGATTGAACATGGGAGAAGTATATCTAAAAGCATGTGGTTTTTCCTGATACCCATCCCTAAAAACAGTATGCCATGATCTTCATTAGCTATGCCGTTTTCAAAAGTATAGTAAGTGTGACGTAACTGTAACGTGTTAATATGCTTTTTTTTTTTTTTACTTCATAGCACTCTCAACAATAATAACATCACTCGACTGTCTGTGGCAAGTTTCAACCATATGCCCAAACTCAGAACATTGTAAGTAGTCCTATTGAAATGGGCTGCCATTTTTATCAGTCCAGTAAATCATTTTTACCTCTGCGAAGTTTTGTCAGTTGCCTATAAATATATATACAGGCAATGAAAGCATAGGCTCAATTAAAAAATTATTGAGATATGATGGGGTTGACAAGTGAAGTCTGTGTGTGCATGTATGGCTGCTAATTCTGAAAGGTAAAGTTAATAAGTGACCCCAAAGCTGATACTTGAGGTTCAGGAGATTGAAAAGCAGTTACATCCTTTTCCATCAGCTTTTTTAGGATGTGGGGTGAATAAGTCTAAGAAATTGATATCAGAGCCTTTGCCCAGCTGTATTTTTCGTAGTGCTGTATTCAGTCACAGAAAAACTTCACCTTCTAAAAAAAAAGCTGAGGGCAGAGGGGATTCTCTTTTATATGCTACAGCTGTATAGAGAAAGAAATTGATGGTTTTTTAGAGTCAAAAATTTGTTTTACTTTGAGGTATTGAATGGGTCACATTTCATTTAGGAACGTGGAAGAATCTTTGATTGTCTGTCAGATGTGATAAATGGGAAATCTTTATGCTTTTATTACTGTACTGCTAGCAGACCTAATTAAACTAAACTGGCTCTCCAACAATCTTTGTAACATAAAATTATAGCATCATCCGGCAGTGCTATTATAATTAAAGTTGTGTCAGCATTTACAATAAGGTCCCCATTTTTAGAGGTTATGACTTTCACAGAACACTTCAGGCTTCTAAAACAAAACACAGTGAAAAGAGTGCATATGCAAGTGATATCGTTTGGGGTTATTTCTTTTGTATTTTTATATTGAACTAAGAATAAATGTATATCGTGTTGAGTGGAAAGATCAGATATATATCAAGGCTTAGTCCTGAGACTCCCTTCAAACAAATCTTCCAGTGAAGTGGGAATAAAATAACAACTGGGATGTTTCTATCAGAGTTCAAGAGTAGCTCTTACTGTTAAAGAACTTTACAAAGAGCCTGTCCATTTTCTTTTACTCACACTGGGTTACACAACTGTTTTGAAATCAGTAGATCTATTTACTTGAGTTAAGATACCTTTTGCAACTGAAGGAACTTCACGCAGGTGAGGAGTTCTGTCGATTTCATAACAGAATTGTAACTATTCTCACTTGGACCAATAGAATGGTACTTAAAGTGCTGACAAAGGGCTTTTAGTGGCCTCAGTTATATTTTGAGAATAGAATTTCATTCCATTCTTTCAGGTTTGAGACTTGAAAACATGAATGTCTGTACCTCTTTCAAACTTTCAAATAGGGTTTCTATTCTGAACCACAAATTACAGTGGATCAAAACAGCAACATGTACACTTTTTTTGGTGGGATATCTTTTAAAAATGTGTTTTAGAAACAAAGGAAAATAGACACACAAAGTCCTAGATTATAGCTGTAACATCCTATTTGCAGTTAGAATATGCTTATATAACCGTATGGATTTCAGCAGCATTAGTTCTGATTTGCAATGGTGTTCTTGCCTACAGCTGGCCACAGATTGTACTGAATGAGCGTGCTGTATTGTGAGCTATATTTGCAAAGCACTCATCCAAGAATTACTACAGGAAAATACATTGTCTTTAATTTCTAGTCATTTATGGGGGGGGGAAGTGAGTTAATCTTTTGGTTGTGTTGGTTACAAATTTCATGTTGCTTTACAGAGGTTTGGGGTTTTTTTTTTACAGATTAATTAGACCCCTTTTCTAAATTCTGATTTGCCTGCACTTCCTTTTCAGTTATTTAGTTAGGAGTGAGCACATCAGCTAAAAAGGACCAAAACGACATTACTCTGTTATGGATGATTCTGAGTAAGGATTTGATTTATAGATGTGGACATCCTTTTCTGTAGTTTGAGAAAATGTAAGAGCCAGAGAAAAGTAAGAACTAGAGGAAAGTCATTTACTTAATTTAGTGAATACATTTGTATGGTATTTTATCAATAGCAAAGTGCTTTTTGCCACTTGGCAAGGAGCCAAGGCCTTGTGTCGGACCCTGCCAAGAGAAAGGCAACTTATTTAATTCCATCGCTTGTTGCCATTTGGTCTTTTAATTTCAGGCATTGCTTAGAACACAGGTCACTAGAAGCCAAAAGTAGCTAATCCCCCTTTCTGTGATTAAACAAAAAGAGAGGAAATCAGAAAAGGGATGTGAAAGAAGGTGTTTTATATTGAGTTATTACTCTGTCTTGTTCAGCAGAAAATGAATATGACCTGTTAAAGGGATTTTGCAGGCTGTTTCTATAGAGACTAATAATGGCCAGACTTACAGATAGGTCTAATTGGAAACCAAATCTTCTATTAACTCTTTTTTTCTGACAGTATATTATCACCCTAGGGCAATTTACTTCAGACATTTTTATCTTATTCACTATTTGTACAGGTCTGAACTAAAGAGTCCCACAGCAGCTTTCAAGCTCTTGTATAGTTACTTCTTTCTCTTAGACAAGAGAAAAGAAACTATAGATAGGTTACTTTATTAGGAAGCCTTATTTTTTTCTTCCAATTATTAGACCACAAATAAAAAGAAATTTTGCTGCTTGTGTAGTTTTAGTTATTAGTATTTAACTCCCAGGCTTTCAATGAAAGATGTGAAAAATTGAGTCCTCATTAACAGTTTTTATTAATTAATTGGCATAATTGCTTGCTGAATGGGGCAGGGGGGGGTAGTCAAATTGTTTGCTTTTCTGCTTGTTCTTCTAATTTAGAAGTATTGATGTGTTTCTTTCCATGCAGTCGTCTTCACTCCAACAACCTCTACTGTGATTGCCACCTGGCCTGGCTGTCTGACTGGCTGCGGCAGCGGCCGCGGGTCGGCCTCTACACCCAGTGCATGGGGCCATCCCACCTCCGGGGACACAACGTAGCTGAGGTCCAGAAACGGGAGTTTGTCTGCAGTGGTAAGGGACACAGAATCACTCACCCAGTCCCGTTTTAAAACACACTTTCCCATCAGATTTTTATTGCTATTTGCATATTTTGTGGGAGTGCTTCTTTCCTTACAAATTTAGTGTAAATGCTACATTCATAGCTTATATAGCCTTTTAAAAATATAATTGGGAGGGAGAGATGTGAAAAATGAAATAAGAGGTGTGATGACTGAGAACATAAGGCCTTTATTAGTAAGGAATTATTATTTTTTAACTTTAGAGCTTGTCACTTTTTCTTGTTATTTTCTGCAGTTTAAATAATATTCTGAATCCCTAAGTAATTTTCTGAATGTTTTTGCTATGCTTTAGTGCATGAGGTTATTTTCTGATATGAAATAATGAAATGACTAACAGTTCATTACTAATCACTTTTTCCCTATTCAATTTTTTTTCCTTTATTCATATCTTCTAGATGAGGAAGAAGGCAAGTTTATCTTTCTTATTTAAATATCTTTAGAGTCAGATTGAAAATTTTCTGTAAAATTTATCTACTGTTTATAGTTTCCTCAAAAACATTAAAAACCAGGAGAAATATAGCTATCTGTCTTCTTAGTGATTCATCAGAGTTGTTTCTGCTGGTTGATTTTCTGCAGACCTACAGAAGTCTATTGCCAAATGTGCCAAAATTTGCTAAATCTTTTGAAAGAGTTTTATGGGGAGCACAATGTTTTGTCCTCATTAGACAGCCTCTGACATCAAAGTGTAAGACACTGCCATCTTGTCATGGCAAATGCTAACAGAATTCTTAACAATAATCCTGCCTTTATGTAAACGTAAAAGGGCTCCTAACAAGATCTTTTTTTTTTTTTTACCTTTTTTTATCCTATTTGTAAATGGTATGGCTGCAGAGCCTGTGTCAAGAACAGATTTATAACTTGGTCATTATAATGCTGATTTTGAGGAGGGAGAATAATCATATTTTCTCCCTGGATCACTACATTTTTGTTTCATTAAGACAGGTGAAATATTTCCTACCTGTTAAGTGTAAAAAGAGTAGTATGTGATACTACTTTTGGCAGCTGTTTGTGCTTTTGTAACACTTACATAAATGTGAAATCAAATTATTATATTGTAAATTGCTATCTCAAAAGACTATCCTTTTCAATAATATAAAACTTGAGCAGTTGTTACTCAAAGCTGTAAGTAGAAACAGCACTGACTGCAGCATACATTATCAATATACCTTTCCTATGTCAGTATATGGCACTATTGTGAGAGAGATCTTAAATTCTGTTGTGATTTCATAGTCAAGAAGGTTTTTCCCATGAGAATTTCAAAACAATCTCCAGCTTTTTTTACTTTAATAAAGAAAGGAAAAGGAGCTTCACACCTTTCTCATCCCTTCGTGCCTTTCTGTATCATTCCAAAACAGCAATTCTGTATCATTAAATCAATACAAGAATGAGTGCATTAGTTTATCAAATGTGCAATCTATATATTTGCAGGAAAATATAGTAAGTTGTTCATTTCCTAAAGCATACCTAAGTTAAGTCAAAATGCAATTATAAATGCTGCGGTTTACAGATAGTAGAAGAATGGGGGTGTGGGGGGAGGGGAGAGTATTATTTTTGTGTGTGACTGAGTGAAAACGTCATAGCTCCAAAATTGTCTGTAGGTGATAAATAACTGAAGGACTATGCTCACTCAAATAGTATTTGGAGAGCAGGACAAAACTAGCCGAACACCTTCAGTTTTTGTAGTAAAGTTCATTTATTTCTGTTGACATGCATTTTTAATGCTATGCAAAATTCTGAAACCTAAAGAAATCAATTGTTAAAGCCACAGAAGAAATAAAATATACCTGAAAGATTGATCACACCTAGTCTTATTTATGAAGGTGATTTTGAATGAAAGTTGCAGAAGAAATGGAAAAATGATGTAATACTATCATAGTAGTTGAGTATTTGTCTTTCTTCTCTCAGTATTATATCAATATGTTGCTGGGTATTTAAAATAATGCAATTCAAAAGTATTGATAGGCAACAATGCTTATTTTAGAAGTTCTGCCTTAAATTTTTCAAGGAAGTGTAAAATGTGATGGTTTACTGTAGAGGTAAACCAGACTATTGTTGGATAGTATTGTGTAATTTTAGGAGAAACTCTCTTCCTTTGCAGGTCATCAGTCCTTCATGGCTCCGTCCTGCAGTGTCTTGCATTGCCCTACTGCATGCACCTGTAGTAACAACATTGTGGACTGTCGTGGGAAAGGCCTTACTGAGATCCCAACGAACCTTCCAGAAACCATTACAGAAATGTGCGTAATTTTTTTTTCTATGAACTTGCAGAAAACAGGGAGTTTTTTCCTGTGTATTCATTTTTGTTATTTGTAAAAATTTATGCATTATAGAGGGTAGGAATTTTGGAATACACATTCAAATTCAGATATAAAAGGAATATACAGATATATGAAAATATGGAAGACATTTATGTTCGCTTATGAGTTAGTTTTGTGTGTGCTACTCACAGTTCGCAGTTAAAACCACATTTGGAGTTCGTTTTAAAAGAGTTCGGGAATGCTTTCCTTTCTGCAAGTGAGTGGTTTTTCACTGCAGGCTTTAAACCCCATTGCCTGCAGCATTGCTCACTGTTCTGGTTTTGACTGGAAGAGAGTTAAGTCTTTTCATAGTAGCTAGTATAGGCCTGCGTTACATGTTTGTGTGGAAAACAGTGATAACACAGGGATCTTTCAGTTACTGCTGAGCGGTGCTTACATAGCAGAGTCAAGGCCTTTCTCCTTCTCTCACCACCCCACCAGCAAGTACACTGCGGGTGTACTAGAAGTTGGGAGAAGTCACAGTAGCAACAGCTGATCCCAACTGACTGATACTCCAGACCATATGATGTCATGCTCATCATATAAAGCTGAGGGAAGAAGGAGGAGGGAGAGATGTTCAGAGTGATTGCTTTTGTCTCCTGAACGTGCATCCTGTTGTACATAAGATAC
Source organism: Actenoides lindsayi (assembly GCA_025331215.1). Lineage (NCBI taxonomy): Eukaryota > Metazoa > Chordata > Aves > Coraciiformes > Alcedinidae > Actenoides > Actenoides lindsayi. Next base: position 86,460 of record WTSP01023066.1, read on the forward strand.
TCTTGAAGGTTTGAAAACAGGCCTCCACAATGAGATTTTAAATTATAAAATAGAATTTAACAATTTTAAGGCAATCTCATGGCTTGTTGATATCTGACCTGTGTTTTTGACCTTCACAGAATTGGAACTGCTGTGGTTTCTTCATAGGATGTGAATAACAATCACATCTGTCAGTTCATTATTACTGCTGGTAAGACTGACCAGGCTGACCCTGCCTGACCCAATTCAGTAATTCAGCTATATAATACAAACACTTCTTCTACCTTTCATCCCTCTCAAAAAAATCCCTTTGCTTAGAAATAAAGTAACTACTTCAGAAAATCTATTCATGGAGCTGGCAAGGCTGCACAGACCATTTTCATTATTCAATGAGTTGCATATTGGTTTTTGTTACTTGCATATGTGTACATAGAGAAGGAGAAAAAGTATTGTAAGGAAAAAGTAGGAAGTATGTCTCAAAACATTCTCAATGTGTTATTGTTGTTAACCATGGGAGCTAACCACTGAATGATGATTGTAGACACTGGAAGTCTGACCTTTACATCACTATCTTCTAAACCTACGTAGTTTAGTGGGGTTACGTGCTATTAACATCTATACATCCTTGAGAAATTCAGTACAAGAGATTGCAAGGATGTTCCTGAACCTTTATTTTAAGGGTCTTCACTCTCAAAGAAGTGATAGGATATGGGAATTACTAGTTGACTGAATCCACTGTTAAAAGAAATAAGCATAAGGTAAATGCAAATGGAATTTACAGAATGAAAAGGTGCTTTCCACTAATCTGTTCACCATACTTTCTATGTAGGACTGGTATGATCTTCAGCAGTTTATTGGCCTGGAGCATAAAAGCAAACACATAACAACACCTCAGCATTTGGCCAAGCATTTAACAGATTGCAAAAACAAGACGCGGTGTTTCCTGCTAGGCTAGGGAGTGTGTCCTCCCCAGAGTGAGGACTTCTCACAGTATGAGATCAATAATCCATTAATATAGATAAAAATGTGTGTGCTCATGCAAATATGTACAGTATATATACTGTGCTGTACAGTATATAGTTTATAGTAACACAGTATAAACTGTTATCTCTCTGTATTGTAACTATTTTTAAAGTGTTGGCTAAATAAAATGCAGACCAGAGTATTTTGCACAGTTAAATAACACCATTCATGCCATAAGACACATGAACGTACATTTAATCAAAGCTTGTGCAAGAAGAGATAGAGCATTAGAAAGCCAAACTTTAGTAATTATTTTGCATTGAACAGATACCAGTGAATGCCAGTGTGATGAGAAAGCTGAACTTCAGTGATTGAGTTAGATTTTTGAGCAAAAGAGACAGAAGGATTGAGATATGATCTGAGCCAGTGGTAGGCTGCACTTACCATACACTGAGAACGAAACTTTCCAGTTGAGTGCAAGGTAAGGAGAAAAATGGACAGGAAAAGAAAGAAATAAAATAAAGCACATGAAAAGCTCTGAAACTGATGGATAAACTAAGTGGAAGAATTAGAGAAGAGGATCTTGTATTTGATGAGAATCATGCAATCTTTGTTTCTTTCTTGTCAATAGGTTGAAGAGGAGTTGAAATTTTGAAAAAATAAGTACATTTCAATGGTTGTGTGAGGAAAGCTTTACACTATACTTGTTGCTTTAATGTGAGGAAAATTAATGATTGTTCTTTTGTGATTGTCCTGGGTGGCAGGTATATGTACCATCTTAGCATTGAAGATAATGAGAGAGAGAGAAGAGGTTTTAGAATTGAGTGGTTTATGGAGTAAAAAAAGGTTTACCCTTAATGAAGGGAGAGAAGTCTATGAGACTGGAGCAACTTAGTACTATACTCTGAGTAGTGGCGTGCATCAGTTGTCCCTGAACAAGTACTTCATAAGTAAAATACCAGTAGGACAAATATTTTCCTTGCACCCAATGTATGTTGGAGTTCTTTCTCTGAAACTTTAAAATTTGCATAGCTTTCAGGGAAAAAATGGTTTTCTTTGAAACACCCAATCTGCTTTAAACTCTACTATGTTACTTATCTTCAGGTTATTTTAAGTTGATAAATTTTGAGTTGTGCTCAAATGCCTTCCAGTTTAAAATACAATATTTTAAATTTTCATTACTTTTCTTTTGTTTTTGTAGAGGGAGGGAAAATGCATTCAAGTTAATAATTTGTCCTGCCACCTTTGGTTTTGCATGCCACCCTCATTCATCTCTTCTCTAACTCACTGTTCCAAGTCCATTAAATCTCCCTGAATGCCAAAAGCTTCCATGTCTTAATCTCCTCCTTTTCCTCTGAACTCTTTGTTTTCTAATTCTTTGACCTACAAAGACCAAAGTTGAATACAATATTCCAGATGACAGTGAACCATCACTTCATATTAATTGAATTTCAGTTTCGTTTCCTTTGCAACCTAATACTCGCTTTCTGTAACAGCCAGTACATGTTGCACCATATTTTCCACTGAACTACAAGTGAAGAATCCTAGGCCTTTTTTCTTAGCTCTTACAGTGTTTTCAGGAACTAGAATTTGTAGATGTAATCCTGTTACTCTATCCACAGATATTTCTGAACATTGAATCTGGTTGTATGTTACTTTTTAAAGCTGCCCTGTAAAGGACTTCAGTCCTCTCTGCTTTTAACTAACTTCAACATGCAGGAAGATTCTGACATTCCTACATTGTTATCATACAATAAAAAGTGTTTTAAAGCCTCACTTTTAAAGTACTTCGAAACTGTTGCTTATAGCAACCCCTTGAGATTAGATTAGAAAGAATGATTGTATCCCATAAAATCTTTTTTTTTTTTTCCACTTACTCCTCATGTGATAATGTTGTCAATATGTCAAAACGGTAGCTGAGAGTAAGCATTGAAGAGACTAGACCATGCTGTCACAGTAGCGTTGCAAATGCTGAAGAGCTGCTGAACGCAAGGCAGACGGGCATAGTAAGCACTGTATTTCCACTACCATTATACAGTTCCCACACACAGCTTTATTATCTTAATCACCATTTTAAGCACATGCTTTGGCAGGAGCTCCCCATTTCTCAGGGGGAAAGGGAAAGAGAAACGAGCTGGTTCCCTGTGGTTTTCTGAAGGATGTACAGGATTTAGCAGACAAATTATTATTAATTCACTGATTTTTATAGTACAACCACCACCAGATTCTTGTACATGCTGTAAGAAACTTTGCATTATACTTTTATTTGGCATGTACTAGGTGTTGTCCAGTATTTTCAGTAGTTTCTCATATTTGTCAATCTTCTTATGCATTTTCAACGGAACATTTTAATCTGATTTTCTAAACATACTTCATTGACAGGAACATTTGAAAATTCCCTAATACCTTGAAATTTCCATGCTCTGGACAAGTTTCTCTGCCCTACAACATCTCCTGTTTGCAGGCTTTATTTGCAGAATCCAGTGCTAGAGTACTGCCAAATTCTCATGTTATGCTTCAGCCAACTTCATGGCCCACAAGTGTCTCTGGTGCTTACATCTTTCCTGCTTTTTACTTTTGCTATATTGTATGTCATGTGAATAACCTTTTCCTATGAGACTGACATTAAATTTTATTGTCAGCTCTTTATACAGTTGCCTAAAATTTGACAAATTATTTTTTGTGAGATTTCATTTTTCCACCCATTTCTGCCTCTTACTTCTTTGTTCTTATGTATATAGCAAGTTACTCTTAATAAGAATATAATCCATAGTTAGTTTTTAAGGTACGTAATCCTATTATATTTTCTTGATTTCCTTGTGAAGTTTGCCATCAACATGTGCTTGTGGCTTTGTGAAATTTTCCCATGTTTTCTGCATTGCTTCCATCCTTTCCCTCAGTGGAAAGTCTGACCTCATTCAACTTCTCAGTACCCTATGAAGCACTGATTTCTTCCTCTTTGCCCAACACAGACTTCCTTTACATAAAATTTTGTCTGATCTGTTTCTGCATAAAAATACTTTGTATCAGTTACACCATCAGTCCATCTGGGACAATGCTGCATAAAATCTAAGTGGTGTTAATGTTGTTATTCTCTGCCCTTTTGGTGAATACAATTAAACTGCAAATTTAATGTGTATGTTCCATGTTGACAATTTTATGCTTGCGTCCCCCACCACTCCCCCCAAGGAACTGATAAATTAACTTGCATCTAAATAATGTCCCTTAAATGGAATATTGAATTTAATAAGTAATAAACATTGACAGTTTCAATTAAATAAATTTTTTCATGTTGAAGCTCTGAGTTAGCTCTTCCAGAAAAAGATTAACATGTTACATATTAAGGGGCTTCAAGATTTTCTTATTTCGTGTGTCTTACTTTAGCCTTTTTCTGTTGACTTAAGCAAATCATGATACATTATTCATTCATTAGAAACATCGTAATTTGAGTTGATTTAGACGTGTTGTTTAAACCTCTCCCCTTCTCTAGTTTTTATGGGATGCTCTCTCACTGCCATGTTCAGTCTATGGAGCTTAACCAACTCCATTGGTCTAATGCACCTAGCGCTTTCCTCCTTTGTCATACAGCTCATATATTAAAGGCATTAAAGGTCATTCTTAAGGTTTGAAACTATTACTTTAATTGGTTTTAGAAAATATAGCCTTTCTAATGGCAATAGCATTTATCAGCCTTTATTCAGGCATTCCTTTCACATCTTAGTTTTTCAGCACCATTAATCTCTTTTCACTTGGTTGCATTTTAGAATTCACCTTCTGCGTGAAAATTCTTTGAATGATTGGCAGAAATAACTCTGGTTCCCTTCAAATAGAGACTTTTTGGCACATGTTCAAACAGATTATCAGAAACCTACAAATAGCGATCCAGCAGCAATTCTATTAATTGTACTGGTACCTTCTCTCAGAATGGTGTAAGTGACAGGCTCTTATTTCAAAAGACGAGGCCAAAAAGCCATTAATGAGCTAGACTACCTTATGAAAATGGTGCTTTTACATTCTTCTGATTTTCTCTTCTGTGGCTTGAACTACCAGTCAAAGTGGTTGTAAAATCTCTTTCCTTACTGTAGTATTACAAATAAAAGAAAATAGAAACATTAATTGCAGTTGTATTTAAGAAAGTGGGGAAGGGGGGTGGAATTACCTGCTCTGGTGACCACAGCTTTGTATAAGTGATTATTTGAGCAAATAAACATGGAATTATATTGATTTTTTTCTTTATTTTTGCTTATAATAAAAGTATGTAAGTTATCAAAGGAAGGACTTAATTAAATTGGGTTCTTTTTTAGAAGAATAGCAGTCACTATAAGTTTTTTGGGGGAGGAAGGAGGTTTGCTGGAGGGGAAGGTGCCTGGACAGTTGCCACTGTTAACTAAGCAACAGTTCTATAAATATTTTTAGCCTTTGTAAAGGGCAGAAAACACCCTAAACCACATAATATATGAAATTAAAAAAAAAGAAAATCTTAACAGTTGACCTTCACAATCCAGTGTAGTGAAAAGTCACAGACTTCCTGATTACTATGGCCTTCAAGATAAAGTTGTTTTTTCTTATGAATGGAGTTCTCTAATGTTTGAATGCCAAAACTAGAAGCTATACGGTTGTTTAATGATAACTTTATTTACATTTCCCATGAGTTTCCTAATTTGTCCCCTTAGTCTTGTCTCCTTTTACCTTCCTGATTTCTACTATTTTTGTTCATATATTCATCTTTCTCCATCTCATTCTTTCTTATACTTTGTTTTCATAAGTCTGTTGATTAATGACTGTGTATTATGCCAAGCACTCAACTACGTCTTTGTGAGCTGTGTGATATTAAGCAGGATTAAAAGCTCCTGAGATTTCTTCTCACAGTAACACTCAAATTATATTAAAGGAGAACGAAAAAAAAAAGGCGGGGGGGGCGGAGAATGGGAGAAAGGGCAAAAAGAAGGGAGGGGAAAGGAAATGAGTTCTGACAGAGCTGAACTTGACAGATGGACTTAACCAAGATAGATTGATGAGTGACCTGATCACAGTGCAGACGCTGCTTTATGTAAATGCGGAACTGTATTTAAGAACTGGGACCTCTATGTATGTATCTTTTCCAAGCTGTGCTTGCCATATGTACAACTTCACCATTTCTGTTGTCTTTTAAAATTCATCCTTAGCTAAAAGTCCGAGTACAACCTTAAATAAATAACTACTGAACAGAAAGGCTCTTGCACTGAGATGCAAAGATGCTTCTAAGGATATTCTTTACAGAGAAAAGTCACTTGGGAAGCATTTAGGCACAGTTTAAAGACCTATAGCAGGAAAATTCTGAAATGTCAGAGATAAGGGAGCTTTCTCTGGTTTTAGCAGCTGAAAGTGTCATTCAGCTATCTGTATTAGCCTGACAAAAATGAGAGCAAACTCTGCATATTCACAGCTTGGAAGGAATGGGTCCAAATGCTGAAGGAAGGATGCAGTAAGTTACAAGACATTAAATAGATGATTGTTTTCCAGTGTCTGCATTTGTTTCTGCTTTCCAGTTTAAATTAAAACATCGGTCTTTTTAGGACTTGTACCCAATCTTAGATCATAAATATCATTTACCTCTTAAACAATTAAGCTGTCAGCCAGAAGTCTTCCACATCCAGTGAAGTTCTGGAAAGGTTTTGCCAAGTTGCTTTCTATATTTGAATATCTATATCACTGGTCTTGTTTCACTATGTATTGTTAAGATTTTTAATAGTTTGCAAGAATCTTCTATAACCATATCTATCTTTATATGTGTTAACCTTCCAGTGCTACCCTGAAAAGATTGCTCTCTTTGGTGTCTCAGCCATTTAATTATTCTTACGGCTCTTTTTGAAACTTTTCCAATTTAACAAAATCTTTTCTTATTTCCTGATGTAGCAATTGCGTACAATACTGCCAGTGTATGCAGGTGTAAAGTGAAAAGATGATGTCTACTTATGGATGAAAAAATTAAAATAATTATAATAATATTCAGTTGCTTATGAATACTGATACATACTTGGGTCAGTAGGAAAACAGAAAAATGTGCCAGTTTTTAAATTTTCAGAAGTTGGTGGATTGAAATAAAGCACATTAAAGTATAAATAAGTAAGTACCTGTGGAGACGTTTTCGCTCATGTCATGATTCGACTAATATTTTCTCAGCTTTTAATTTAATGTTTCAAACTTTTTATCCAATTCATATAGCCACCATATTTTTTAAATTCATTTTTTTCATGTATGTTTCTCTTCAACTATACTTCATGTGTACTTTTCTTCAAGTCGTCTCTTATCTTCTTACCTTCCTAAAGGTTTTAAATATTAATCTTTCTAAGGCAAATCCTGACTACTGTACTGGACTTCATACTAAATTTTTTTACTGGGGAGGCATTCAGATTTTTCATTGAAATATAGAGCTTTTACTTCTGTTTTGCTTAAAAGTAACTGCATTTTCATGTCCAGAAGCTTATATCAAATAGGATAACATGATTTTTAGATGCATTGTTATTAGTTATAATGTGTTAGTTATACACTTATCTTTTCCCTAGAAGTTTCTTCAGAAGAATTCACAGGAGTGTGGCTTTACATATGGAGGAGGACCAGAAAAAATGTAATGGACATATCTGATGCAAAATAGCTGACAGGAAATAAAATTTAGTATCAATATACACAGGGCCTGAACTTTTCCACATTCTGCAGCACCTCATTTTAAAGGCCATCCCTGGCCTTGTTTAGTCTTAATGGCCATTAATTTGAAAAATCTTAGCATGAAAATAAACCTAATACTACTTCATCAGTTTTGTAGAAATGTTTTATGACTTGCCACTCCTGTCATAAATGACACTTGGTTTAGACTGTTCATCTGTAGCTTCGATGAAGTGAATACAGAGTTCTGACTGTATACTTTTCTTTGATTGTGGGAAGGTCATTATTTCTTAGCAAAACCAGCATTTATGCCCATTGCAATGTAAAACAAAATGATTTGTTTGCTTTAGAAGAAATGTACAAATTTGCTAAAATCTTGACATCTTTCATATGACGTATATATATAAGCACACAATAATTACATGTGAAAAATGAAAAATTAATTATCCATGAGGCAATGCATTGAATAAATGTGAGACAAATTAAAATTTGGTAAAGGCAACTATTGAGGTATTAAATTCTTAAACTTAATATATTTAATTTGCCATTGCAGATTTCACTGAATTACATTTAAGTTATCTTTGGGATTCCTACCTTAATATTTTTCAGGCAAAACTTAAAATATATTCCATTTGACTGCCTCAAGAATAGATGGTTTTGTTAATTTGATAGCTAATCCTGTCTGCTTAATACATGAGAGAAATGATTTGTCATGCTCTTCCTCAAATGTCTTCGTAATCTGAAAATTACCGCTCCGGTAAATCATGTGGCTTTGTGCCATTTTTTTGTTTTTGTTTTTTTTTTAATAGTATTTTAGTTGTCAGACATTTTTGTAGGCGTAATACTTAATCTGTTCTTTATTAGTATGTGTTCTATGCTGCCATTTTTCACATCTTTGCCTTTCTTCATACCCTTGTGTCATATCCTAAAAAAATAATTTAATTCAGAGGACAGAGGATATTTTCAACAGTCAAGAGGATGTAGACACAACACAACAACTGGACAAGAAACATGTGTAACCAGTGCTGATTTCCAGAGACACTGGAAGTAGGTACTGGATAAAATAGAGCACCATTCCACCATTGAGGGGTTTCTGCAAGTTTCTGGTGTGTATTGGAAGCAGAAGAGTCACCATGAGGGACCTCTCTGACTTTGCCAAGGAAAACAAAATAATTCAAGCATGGAATAAATGAATATTTTATATGGCATAAAGGGAAGTTGGAGAAGGCTCATCTAGCTCTTCCAGAAAAACCCTCATAGATCTCTGACAGCTGTGCCACACTGCAAAGGTGTTGTTATTCTTAGGTTTTATTTTCACATATGTCTCTTCACTACTGGTTAACTTTTCCTCAGCAGTAATGTGAAGGAAGTCACTGTAAAAGAAACTGTGGATATTGATTTTTCATTATTTTGTATTTCATTACTAGTTGAATGCTTTCTTCATTATTTACATGTTGCAATATATGTAGTCCAGTAAGCAGCAACCACTTCTGAAAAATACTGTCAGTTAAAAAACTTCATTTAGATTCTTGTGACAAATTTATGGTGTAAGTCCATGTATTGTTTTAACAAGTAATAAGGACTCCTGCCGTGCTGTTGGTCTTGCACAATGGTAGGACTCTCAAGCTAGTGTTTCTGCTCAACAGGTTGACAAGCCACTGCGTGTGATGAGCTAAGAGAATAGCAGGATTACATCTTTTTTTGGTGAACTTAGTACAATTATAAAAAACTCGATAGCTCTTATAGTGTAACAGCTCTCATCAAAAATAGTCTAATTGGAGAGGCTTTAACTTGATTCTACGTGACTCAGGCTAACTGCACCGGAACCCCACTCTGACAGATGCCGAAGTGAAGCAAAGAATTCTTTAAGTGACGTGTTTTGCCTACTACTCAAATCTGTAACAGTTAAGGAGTGTAAAGCCTCTCATCATTAATGGTGCTGTAGGGTTCAGAGCATGAGATGGCCCTTTTTGTGATGAAAAAATTAAAACAAATGCAGGTTTGGGACTTGCTTTTCAGTAAATGCAATGAATTGTTTCATAGCTTTAGAATGACAATTCTTGTTACTTTTTTTGATGTAATGCAGACTAAGGAGCCATCTGTCATTTACAGTCAATCCCCTGAGGAAATCCTTGATAGAACAATTACACTGGATGTTAGCAGTTTGGCAAGCTTTAGGGCAACATTGACAGTGATTCTTTATATGCAAATATTTAGGAAACTGTCATCCAGATTTATTAATACACAGACTTAGAGCCTGAAATTCTGAAGTGCAAGTAATATAGTTGTTAAAGTACATCTTTTGTTTTGTTAGACATGGATGATATCACAGATTTCAAGAGAATTCTTTTGCTGCTAAAGTTAGAAGTGACATTTAGTGGATATAAGCACTCTGGAGGTGCAGTTGTTGAGAAAGAAAAAAAGGGTACTTTGTTTAGTAGCCTCAAGGATTCCTGTAGCAAAGGGAGATCATTACTGTTCCCTTATTCTAAAAACAAAAAGAAACAAAACCAAAATCTGGCAGATGTTGCATATGATGAGAGATGTGTTGGCTGTGTAGTGCAGTTCTTCAGATTCAGGAGCTGCACTGAATCTCATCACTGAAATCTATTTTCTGTTTTCTGACAGCTGTTTTTGCCATTTACTTTAAAAGCAGATGGGGAAAAAGCAAAGAAGAGCTGTCAGTTTTATTACCATGTATAATCAGCATCTGTGCAATACATCAGACTCATTGCAGAGCTTACACTTTCTTCCCTGTAGTAAAAATTCTTTTGGGATTTCTTGACAAGCTTCTTGCAGACTTTTTGTAAATGAGTAAATGCTAGAATTAAAAGTGTACATTAACTGCTAAAGCCACTATGGCATTGACCATATTGACTTCATTGAGATGTTATGTTCTGATTTTTTAATTTTACAATGTATGGCTAATTTGCTGCTTTATATTCAACTTTTTGTTTTCTTAAGGAATTTTTTTAGTTTATTTTATTGTTACAAAGTATTTTTTCTTAGATATATCTCTGACCCCTTAACATGCATTTAGGTGCAGCACATCACTGCAGTATTTTTTACCTTTCACTAGTGAGCAGGCTTACTATATTGTACCCCATCTGCATGATTTCAAATAAAAATTACTCTGTAGAGAACAGGGTGTTGTTCATTCCCAGTCTGTCCTCTTTCCTGGTGCAGAAGTTTTTCACAGAAATGACTTTTTGTAGTGGGAAAATGAGCTAGTTTAAAGATGTCAGTATAAATAAGCATGTTGTCTGTCTCTCTTAAGTGCGGAAGTAGTAATCAGTAATGGTGTGCTGCAGGCTTCTAGTAGAGCACAGCATTCTCCTGGAAAGTGTCAAGTGATTTACATGTCACAGGGCTCTCTGGGGACCATGCGGGATGAATCCGTCTACTGACTGAGCTACTTTGGTTTGATTTGATTAGGTTGGAAGTCACAACTGCAGAAGCACCTTTGTTTCTTAGAATAGCATAGGTGATTGGACATTACGGTGTTTACAGTGATAAGCGGTGTGGAAAGATTTAGAAAAATAAATGTTCACAGTACATTTCCTAGATAGAAGAGATTAGGGAATAGTCTTTAAAAAATATTTCAACCAGTGTGGCAGTGTTAAAAGACAGTAAAACACTTATGTATTGATGCAGGACTTCTTTGAAGTGAAACACTAAAAGAAGCGGGAGACTTAATACTAAGAGCATTAATTAGCGTTTGTGTGGTGATGGGCACAGTACTTCTTACACATGAGGCAGTGCAAGCTTTGATGAAGCATGTACTTAACTGTCTTCCTCCATTATCTTATCTTATCTTATTAACTATGCTACTAAAATTGACTGTGGCTTTTGAAAAAGAAACCACCAAGGCCCTGTTTATGATACATAGATGATCATTTATAAAAAAGTATGACTTCTGGAATGACTTTGAAAGGAGATGTCATGCACAAAATTTAATACAATTTCCATGGAAAAACAGTTATTAGCTTTCTCTTCTTTTGTAATATAATGGTACTTCTGGCCATGTCATTTGCAAGCACTTAATAGCTGGGGTTTTTTTCAGCAATAGATGACTGCAGCCCATCGTATTCCAGAATTAAAAATGTTTCATTTAATAAGAGAAATTAATATAAAGGATTTTTTAATTACTATGGGTTTTATCAGTAGAATGCAGATTTCCTTTAGATATTAGTCTATCTTTGCTTTGTGACTCTGGAATATATCCAATTAGATTTTCTCTGGAATAGTGAATGCACATTTTCACTCTGAAATTCAGCTGATTCTAGGAAGATGCAGCAGAAGATTAGAGGATAACAAAGCTTGAAAATGTGGATTTTATTTACTTTCTTTACAAAGTGCAGTATAAAGTATTTTTCTTTATTCATATAATCTTATTTTTCTTTTCTTATACTAATCTTGTTTTCTAAAATGTGATGTGTTTTAGCGCTAACACTTTGGCATGTGTTAAGAAAAGACATATTTAGATGATCCTACTATAACAAATCCTTTATCCAGAAGAGCTTGCAAATTTATCCCAATACTGCACAGTCTGTCTGTTAGACTATAAATTTCTCACTAAAAGGAAACATTAGGTAAAGTTGATATGGAGTTCATTTTACATATCCACCAGTGAATTGGTAGTTTGCTCTATTAGAACTGCTATAAAATTAGCTTTCAGAAATATACTATAGTAAGACTTCTTCAGGTTTTGGACTCATGTAAGTTGTAGACAAATCAGACAGCAGTGAATTAAATATGCTATTCCATCTTCTCATTAAAAAATGGCTTAAATGTATCCTGTGAGGTGCTTCAGTTTACAAAACTAACATATGTTTAAATTAGAAGAGTAAACTGGAAAATATTTTGTGTCTTAATTTAATGCTAGACCTTGTCTTTCTCAAGCTACATGCTGTATCATGCCTAGTTAAGAACATTGTATGTTTAATTGTAGGTGAATGTATAGTGGTGCCCCTCCAGCACTACATTAGAAATCTCTACATCATGGGCTAATAAGTAGCATTTATAAATGAGGCTTGTGACAGCCTCGTGTGGGGGCATTGCCACTGCAGTATCTGTCTTTCCCATGTATACAGAGGGATTTTTCCTCAGTGTCTCTCCAGCAATTCAACTCCTCTGTAATATGGCCTAATCATTCCCTGTTCTTTTTACCTCCCCTCCCCTTTCCAGTCCTCTGCATATGCCCTACGTGTTTCCTTGTTCAAGATACTCTTTGGCTGATTTTCAAAGCTGCAATTCTGATAAATGTCTGGTCAGGCTATCTCTGGTGGTTAGGAAGTTGCTTGCTGCCAAATAGAGTGTGTAACAGGAATGGATGGATGGCTGCCATTCCCTTCATGGCTGGGTTAATTTGGTTTCTCAACTCTTTCCCATTGCTAAAATAAGGACATTTTTAGAAATTTATTATCTGAAAGTTTTTCGTCTCTTTGACCTAGCCATCTGAGTAAGGATGATAAACATGCATAATCTTTATTTTCTGGGGAAACTGAGATAAAAATGTAGTGTAAAACCAGAAAATCCTTGGGTTTTGTCTAACTTAGTGATGACCTTTAACTTCAGCAAGTTTTTATGTATTCAGATGTTTGCTTTCTGCATCTACCTAAGTGTAGTGGAGAAGAGTGACCTTGTTCCTTTATAGCCTGGTCAGTACTCCTGGTCTGATGCAAAATGTGTTTCATGGGTCCAAAAGGCTCAGCCAAGGTGTAGAAACTGTATGAAAGACTATCCTGTTTATAGAAAAAGTTAACAGTCTTGTGCCATGGGATTCCCTACAGTGTTTAAAATATACCTGAAAACTCTTGCAAGGTGGCAACATTTTCCTAGTTAAGGACTTTTTAAAAACATGAACCCTGTTTAAAACAACTCTGATGAAGTGAGATTTTTTGTGTGTAAAAGATTTTTTATTTTGAGGCTTTTTTCCCTTGGCTTCTTTATATGCCATTCAAGAAAAAAAATCTGCTAAGACAAAGCATGGTCAGACTTCAGAGATTTTCAGTACTAAATTTATAAATATCTCCATCTGAACAAAACTTCACAAAGGTAGCAAAAAATCTTTCTTCAATTCAGCTATATTGTGATCTCTGGAAAAACTTTATAAAAAGAAACACTTGTTGTAAGAATAGTTTTTTGGAAAGGCTTACTCAGTGAATATATGACCTTATTAGTTGTGCTGCACGCACAGACTCATATGTCTCTTTATCAAAGCAAAAAAGAACAGAAGAGAGCTAAGGACAAGGGTAAAAGGAAAAAAATAGGCTAATATTCCTGCATCTGAATTTAAAATGCTTTTTGACCTTAGATTCTGAGTCAATGCCCATGTAATTTAAAATAATGCATTAAGTTCTACAGAATTTTGATTCCTTATGTGAAATAGATTTTTGGCATTGTCTTTATGTTTGTAGATTATAATAAGAGTTGATACCTGTGCATGAAAGAGGGAAATAGAAAGCTTATTAAAACATAGTATCTATTTTGAATAAATACATACTTTTCTTGTTGTGCTTTTTAGTATAGTTTCATTTCTTATGTCTACATAATGGAAATTTTTGCACTGTCATAACCATGCAATACTGCGGTATGTGAAGAAGTAGCTTCTGTTTTAAATGTGCTTATTGCTGAATCTGTTTTGACTTGTTGGCAAGTGGACCACAGGTGGAAGTTCAAAAAATTATTGGAAAACTGTTTCCATCAGCAAATTCACATTTTGCACTATGGCAAGTTTCAGTCACAGTCACTAAACATACAAAGTACACGTGGCCAATAACATAAACTACAATTTTAGATTAAAATACTTGTTGAAAGAAGTGTGGCTGTGCAATCCTAGTGTTATATCTTAAAGAAAATGTATTATATACTTTATTTAAAGAAATCATTTGTACATGTTTAAAAACACAGCATTTACCTTACTGCAGGTAGGAATGTATGTTATTTGGTCTGTAGGAACATTCCTCTCCCCTTTCCTATGGTTTGCCTATTGCATTTATTAACTCACAAAATTCTTCAGACATTTCCACATAAAACTTATAGAAATTGCTGTGTGTGAATAATACATTGGGAGTCAATTAACATTAATTTCTATTTTTTAATGACTATTCTATCTTACATTTTACAAAAAATTTGTGTAATCTCAAAATAAGTTTTGTGTAGACACAAAATCAAGATTGGGGTTTAATTTACATCATTACACTCTGTAGGTTAAAAGGCTTGATTTTACAGACAAAAGCTGAATTTTTTTATTTTATTTTATTTTTTTGTAATGAAAACTGAAATGAAACTACCTTGTTTTTCAAGATAAAAATTATACTGAAAAAGGAAGGAAAAGCAGCTGCCTTTGTTAAAGCCTATCCTTTCTGGACTGTTACAGCTTTAGACTGCTGTTTGGCTTGAGTTTTGTATTTTTATGTTGTTCTTATTCTTTTGCAGACGGTTAGAACAAAATTCTATCAAGGTCATACCTCCTGGAGCTTTCTCACCATATAAAAAGCTTCGAAGAATGTACGTACACAATAATTTAGATTTAATTTTTTATTTTCAGATATATATGTACACATATATCTATAAATAAAAAGAAAGTCAAGGTCATACAGAGGAATAGCAGTCAATGTGTGAGCATTTAAGAAAGTTTGACTGCTGGAAGATTAAGTGATATGGTAGCCTGATTATTAAGACCATGTAGTATCCTTGTCACATTAATAATAATTGTTTTCTACCAAGTTTTGAAATTGAAATGAAAATATGAATCTTCACAGAAGCAATATGTTACTACAGTGAACATTCTATTAAAAAAAAAAAAAAAAAGAGAGAGAGCATAAGGCATAAGCCGCTGGTTTTTTGGAATATAGTTGAATCTGTCCAGTGGCCATAGCAGAGAGAATTCTTTAGAAAATGTTCTTAAGCCATTAGGAAAAGTAAATCTTTTTGTCTTCCACCCCACCACCATGACACCCCCGCCAAGCATTTGAAAAGTCTTGTTTCTAACCATGTGTTTTGTTTCAGTGTGCTGGCAATTTTAATGATTTTATATTAAAACTCTTTGGCAGTGTCTCACATAAATATTTTAATTTCTCTTGCCCTTGCCTAATTCTAATTACATATTATTTTAATGTTTGCTATTTTGACAATAGCTTGAATTAATTGAATCAAATTTCATTTATTTCAGTGACCTGAGCAATAACCAGATCTCTGAAGCAGCTCCAGATGCTTTCCAGGGCTTACGTTCACTCAATTCACTGTGGGTATCTGTTTGACCTGTAAAAATAGAAGCAACTTCTTATATTCTTATAGTTAAATTATTTTGGATTTTTGGCTTCCTGCAGAATTTTCATATAAATCTCATCAATTCTGAAAGCTGTAAAAATCATTTCAGAATGTTAGAGTGATAATTGAATATTTTCTCACAGCTGGACACCAAAAATGTATGTTATTTTATAAATACATTCATGGCAAAGAGTTGAACAAAATAACAAGGGGTTATTTAGCCTGGAGAAAAGGAAGCTGAGAGGAGACATTATTGCTCTCTACAGCTACCTGAAAGGAAGCTTGTAGTAAGATGGGGCTCAGTCTGTTCTCCCAAGTAACAAGCAATAGGACAAGAGGAAAACAGAAATCACATAGTATGTGTCTTTCATAATGGCAGTTTTGTTTCCTTTATTATTTCCTGGTACAGTGTCCTCTATGGCAATAAAATTACAGAACTTCCAAAGGGCCTGTTTGAAGGACTCTTTTCTCTGCAATTGCTGTGAGTATTTTTGTAATATTATTTTATTTTTGAATAACTCAGAAGGGTAAACATGGTGAGAAATTTATGCCTGTAGAAGAACTGACAGTAAATCCCACATGTAAGATAAGAGTATAATAAAAACAAATTAATGTCAAAGCCAAAGGAGGGAAGACTATTGTAGGCCAGCTTGCCATTCATCCACAAATTTGATCACACTTCAGTTAATGTCTCAGCCTAACATAGTTAAAATGAAACTATTTTCTTGTGTAGAATTGTAAGTATAAAACATGTAAATATGACACTGTCTTGCCCTGTAAAAAGCAAATAGTATATATAAAATAGGGGAACTATAGAAGGAATATTTGTGCATTTAATACAGAGAAAATACGTAGTGGAAGTGCTATGTAATTGTATTTCTAGTTGTACCCATGAAAAAAACAGATTTGCAGTACAATTTCATTGATGACTTCTAATGTTTTCTGACAATCTTCTCTGTACAATTCTTTCACTGTCAACTCCAGCTGCTATTTCATTTAACACTTTGGAAAATTTCATATGTAATCTTATGAATCGTTTCTATTTGCATTTAATACTGGAAATAAAGAACAGTGTCATGGTGATATGTTTATAAAATATTGTCAATATTTAGCAGATGAGGCTATGCACTAGTTGTACTGTTTAAAAGAAATTTGTTAAATAGGCCATAAAACAACAGTGGTGTTTGGGGGAGAAATTGTTCCATATTAAATGACTTCTTGATTTAAAGCTTCTTCTTAAAGAATTTAAAACTTCTTCTCACTTGAAGTATTTAATGTCTAGACTTCATAGTGTAATGATTGACAAAATCTCTACTTTTAACAACTCATTGAAGATGGCAAAACAGTGAGTAAATACAAAGAAAATGCAAGTTCTAGCACCACCTAGAGGTTTACATTTTGATCTATATTAGTTACAAACTAGTAGCAGTGGGGGGGTATGTGTTCCTGTTTAAAGAGATTTTAGTTATAAAAACATATTTCAAATTTTGTGAAAATAAAAAAACAAAAAGAAGAGACATCTCTGAACTTCTGTTTATTCTGTATTAAAAAATATGTCCATAGCTTGATAGACTCATTGAAAATACATTTCAATCTACTAAATTTCTACTTGTGTGGTGAAACTTTTTATCAGATCATTGGTTTTCAAATCCACCCTTCCATTCCATTTTCAGCTGGGAAGGGGAAATGGGACAAAAAAAACCCCCAAAAAACCAAAACCAACCAACCAAGCAACAACAACAAAAACAAAACAAACAAAAAAACAAAACAAAACAAGTTATAAAAGTGCATCTAGGGGTTTTTTTTCCCTTCTTCAAAAGCATTAAGGAATTGGTTTATATTGGCTTGTTTGCTTTGACTTTAGAAGTCTGGGAGGTACAGGGAAGAAAAGGTTCCCTTTGAAGATGGAGAGGGAAAAAGGGATCCAAGACAGATTTGGATATATTCCATGCCACCAGTTTTTACTACAACTCTGTTAATGCGGCAGCATGCTGATTAGTAACATATAATTAAAAGTGCCACTGCACATCTCTTCCAGCTAATGAACACAGTGTTCAGTTCCTTTTTTGTTTATTTATTTATTTGGCAAAAGGAGCTAGTTTTCCTTGCAGATACTTGATTTTTTAAAGTTTGTTTCTTTGCACAAATACCATACACACATGTTCTACCAACACATGCAAGCAATGTGATTTTAGCTGAATAAACCCATACATTTCAACTCAAACATGAAAATATTTAGGAATTATTTCAGAACAACTAAGGTATTTTAATTCACTGAAATGCTATATGTCACTTGCAATATTAGTTACTACATCTCTTGTTCTGATTACAAGTATACACAAGGAATTATGTGTGAAAAATGCTGAAGCTGCAGCAATACTAAGTGAATTCTTTCAATTTTGTAATTGTCTTCCGTTAAACAGATTACTGAATGCCAACAAGATCAATTGTCTGCGAGTTGATGCTTTTCAAGATTTGCACAACTTGAATCTTCTTTCTTTGTATGACAACAAGCTTCAGACCATTGCAAAAGGCACCTTCTCACCCCTGCGTGCAATTCAAACCCTGTATGTATGCTCTTATTTATGTTTAGTATGGCTTCATATTCTACAATGTTCTAAAAATACCAGGAACTGCTGAGACCAGAGGGAAACAATATGCAAAATTATCTTCTTTTTTTTTTTTTTCATGAAAGGCATTTGGCTCAGAACCCATTTATCTGTGACTGCCATCTGAAGTGGCTGGCGGATTATCTTCATACAAACCCCATTGAGACCAGTGGTGCCCGTTGCACCAGCCCCCGCCGTCTGGCAAACAAAAGGATCGGCCAGATCAAAAGCAAGAAATTCCGCTGCTCAGGTAATTTTCTTAGTTCAGCTGCTATTTTTCTTTTATTGGCAAAACCAGTGGTTATAGAATTTCTGATGAAGGCAGCTGGCTCTCTACAGAATTATTAAACATTCCAGAATCTCTTTAAGTTCTTTGACTGAATGGGGGGAATCATGGAAGTCATAGACTATTGGATCACGGAACATTACTATAGTTAACACATTTGGCACTATTTCTGAGTAGCACTAAATCTAACAAAAGAAATGCAATATATAATTCTTCAGAATGAAATGCTAAAGTTATTCTCTGCAAGTATCACCAACATAAATCATTTTGTAAAATTTCCACAAGGCTCTGGAGTATGTAAAAGATCTAAAAATCTCTAGCTAAATATGGAAACATGACATATTCATTTTATACAGGGAGCTTACCTCATACTGAAATTTACTGTTTTCTTTTTTCTAATCTTATTCCATTTCCTACTTACATTTCTCTAAATCCTAACTTTTGTCATATGGTATCCATCTGTTCCAGGTGCATTTCACATTCTACAATTTATTCAGTCTCAAGTGCAAATACCAGATGAGAACTGTTTGTTATCCATGTTCCGGATACATTTATGACTATTCACACTTTGTTGTTTATCAGCTTTCGTTGTGAATACACATTTTTTCACTTAATTATCTGTAGTTAACTGTAGTCCATACTTAATCTAATAAAACTCATTCTTTGCTTGCTGACATTCAGGTGCATCTTCTATTTTTGTTTTTTTTTCTCTTTATTTAGCTAAAGAACAGTATTTCATTCCAGGTAGGTTTGGCTCTGCAGTAAGATTGACTGACTGCAGATACTCTCCTTTTCCCCTAAAAAGCAAAGCTTGTTATAGCTTTTAGGAAATTGATGCATGTGTATTAACATTAGTCAATACCTGTAGCTAGACATAATTTTCCTTTGTAGAGTACTAGTTCTGTTTTCTGAATATAGAGCTTAGCATGCAGCTCCAGTTACTTTTTTTTGTCTCACAAATTTGCACACAACCTACCAAAATTATAACTCTACTTAAATTATTTAGAAGGTTGCACCTGCTAGTTCATATTTCAATTGACACCTTTACTTACCTTGTACCTTGCCTTTCTGCCACTACTGTTTTTAAAATGTAGCTCCTGAGCTGCTTTTAAACACAGGAAACCATACTACCATCAAAGAGCTAGTACAACTTTAAAATAATAAATGTTTTACAAATGGACGTTTTCTTGCCTTGCTTTCATACTCCACACTGGCTGCAGCTACCGCTTGCTCACCTTCCGTGTGTTTATGTAATCACAGTGGAATGCTTGGAAAAGAAAGCTGGTGGTCTTCATTAAAGGCATTCTGTGGGCACATGCATACAATGAATCAGAAATGCTTTTCATTAAAGAAAATATGATTTTAGAGTTGGGGTGAAACAGCAATTTACACACTGCTTTAAGCTACAATAAGTCTATCATATTTTCACAAAAGATTTAACTGATGTTGGCCCTAGCTCTTTGAGATATGTTTGTTTCTTTATTTTACCTTGCTTGTCAGGTGCGTGCACTGATTTTTTAATAGAGAACAAGACAATGATGCACTTGCATTATGTTCCTAACGGATTATAAATGATTGGCAAAATAAACAAGGGAATAATGAATTTATTGATGTATTACAGTATGTGATTTGCAAGCAGGGTTTTCTACCATAATTTAATATCCAGAAAAACATCTACATTAACTGATTATGACACCAGTGCACTTGTTCTTTCAAGTACTACAGGTATATTCTGTCATTCTGCAGTGGTATTTGTCTTTTAAGCAGCTACATTTAACAGCTCTTTTCCTAATGCTGTGTAATATATCACTTAAATTTGCAGCAATCGTGAAGTTCTTCATGCCCTCATACTAATAC
The DNA here is from genome assembly GCA_025331215.1 of Actenoides lindsayi. Taxonomy (NCBI): domain Eukaryota; kingdom Metazoa; phylum Chordata; class Aves; order Coraciiformes; family Alcedinidae; genus Actenoides; species Actenoides lindsayi. The sequence continues at coordinate 107,070 of WTSP01023066.1, forward strand.
ATTGGTTTGAATATGAAGAAAATACAAAATGGAATGCAAAATAAGGCAGCAATTTGACAGCATTGTCAGCCACAAAATTGTATTTTAAAGCAACATAAAACAGAGGGGGATTCAATTTCTCAAACCTGTAATTTCACTCAATTCCTTAATGGGTAGAACAGCTGTATTCCTGCCACAGAGCGACTTCTACTCAACCTTGCCAGCACAACTTTTGTCTCTGAGTTAGAAGTGCTTTCTTGCTAGCAAATGTCTTCACAGCCTGTTTATAATATGACCACACTTGCAGTTTAAGTTTGTTTACATACCCTTTGAAAATGTTATTCGGGGGGGGGGGGAAGAAGAAGAAAAATAACTACATTGCTCAAAGTGCTACAGACTTTTTTCTTGAATTACAGCTTCTCTGCTCTCTCTTTCTATCAGATTATTAAGGAGATATTACATAAAAGTATTTCAGTTGTTGAAAACAATGTCCCTCAATATTTTAGTTGTTTACTTTAAACTGCTAACAGTGATTTACTCTGGATACAAGAGGAATAAAAAAGTATTAGTAGCCTTGCTTATTGATTATTTACAAGTTCTAAACCCACTTCTTTATATTTCACTAAATACTGTAAAAATGTTAGCATTTCTTTAAAAACGTACATATTTTTTATATTTGTTTTAAATATATCATTGGGAGATCTTGCTCTGCAGACACTAGAAAATCTTAGTAGAATTTCATTATAGTCATTTGGAAGACTAAGGGTTATAAGAGTACTAAATCATTAATTTGAAAAAATATAATTTGTCTGCTAGCTCATAGAAATATTTCATGTAGTTCTATCATATGTGTTACTTAGGCATTTCCAAATGCTAAATAACATAATATGTGATGACTGTTGTGGCTGTTTATTTTCCTTCCCTGAGGAAGCTTTTTCTCCTATGTTTCTTTGGTTTATTAAGGTTTTAAGTGGCATGACATGTATAGATGTTCAAAGGAGCAGCTTTTAAAGAATACATTCAAAACAGTGAAGAACAATGCATGGGAGGCATTATCATCCTATGTGAAATCTGTAATTAACCCCAATCTTTTCTTAATTTTTTAATGCCACTTAAAATGAATTATTCTTTCTCTCTGCTGAAGATGGTACCCCTTAACAACATTTTTAATCATACGAAAGTTGACTAGAGAACATGAGAGCTTAGTTCATGGTTGTGTCTTAATCAGGATTACTCTGTCTTTCTTTCCTTCTTGGCTATCTTTACTTTTGCAGGAGTTCACCATTTTGGCTGTAAGTAAAGTTCAGTGTCTGAGCTAAATCACAATGTACCTCCCAGCCCTGATGCACCTTCTACTAGTCTCAGTCTTTTCACCTTTGTCCAAGAAGAACCCACAGGTCCTTTCAGCTTCTCTTTGTTTTCTTTGTCACCCACCCTAAATTCCTTACTGGATGTTTTCTCCTGATATGTTTAGGATGTTTTCTTTGACTTACTCTGGGAAATGGTGGAGGAAACTTTCAATGTGGTTCTTTTTTTCTTTCTTGTTTTTTCTTTTTTTTTTTTTAATTTTTTTTTTTTTTTTTTTTTTTTTTTTTTTTTTTTTTTTTTTTTTTTTTTATTTTTTTATTTTATCTTTTTTTTTTTT
>WTSP01023066.1:108793-160146 GCA_025331215.1 Actenoides lindsayi
TATTTTTTTTTTTTTTTTTTTTTTTTTTTTTTTTTTTTTTTTTTTAATTTTTTTTTTTAATTTTTTTTTTTTTAATTTTTTTGTTTTGTTCTTATGTAATCTGTGACAGTAATACTATTACTGTGGCACTGGACATTCAGTATTAAGAATGCCATGTCATGTAAACAAGTATTAAACTTCAAATTCTCCTGTAACTTATACCTACTCCTTCCTGTTTTCCCTTGCTCTTATCCTTGGCCTAATGGATGCAGTTTTGATAATGTAGCGAGATTTTCTGTTGTGCTTGATCTAACCATGTGGTTGTGAGGTATGAGTAAAACATGGTTCTGTCAAGCACCATGGAACGTCACGCAGCTTTCTACAGCATGGCAAGCTGCTGAGGCTTAAGTCAGGATCCCACATTCTTTAAATTAAAGCTGAAAATAGGGCTTTCAATCTTACGTGTTTGAGATGATGTGGAGTATCAGGACAAAAAAAAATAAATCACAGAGGTTAATGAAGTCCAGTCAACAATACAAATTTGCAACAAGAGAAAAAGTGGCATTCAGGATCTGTTTATTCTTGACACAGAGAAAGAAAATAAATTCTAAAAGAATCAGTGGCATTTGTATGATTTGCTATAAACAAGGCTAGATTGGCTGACAACATAATCAGCAGAAAGTACAGCTGTGAAAAGCTCACGTTAATGTTATCCTGTTATGTGAAGTTGGTCACAGTTTCTTTTTCCAGCATATCTTAAGCCCCTATATTTAACCCTCTCTTGAAGCCCTTGTGTCTGTTCAGTATCACAAAGTTTATCATACATTTCCCAAGTTGCCCACCTGTTATCTGCATTGCAGACATCTTTTCAACCTTCTCAGAAGAAGCAAATCTTGTACTTTATTGACTCAGTATCTGTATTTTGACTTGACTCTTCCACAGGCACTGAAGATTACAGATCCAAATTAAGTGGAGACTGCTTTGCAGATTTGGCTTGCCCTGAGAAGTGTCGTTGTGAAGGGACCACAGTGGACTGCTCCAATCAGAAACTCAACAAAATTCCTGATCACATCCCCCAGTACACAGCAGAGTTGTAAGTTGAACCTATAATAAAGCATTATTTGCTTCTGAAAAAACTAATTAAAATTTTCAAATGAAAACCCACAGCTTTATTTTTTTGAACAACAAAAATTAAATGTCACTTCTGTGGTAAACTTCAAAGGACTAGATACTAACAAAAATTAATTATGCATCATTTTGGTACCGCATAGTCTTAAAAGCTTCTGATAAATAACTGAAGTAACTGTTCCTCCGTTGCTAGTTCTGCCATACATGTGCTACCCTCTTGGATGTTTTTTTTTAAAGGTAGTAGCATTTATTTTGCTTTTCATTTTAACTACAAGAGCAAGTAGGACATCCAGTAGTCTGTCTTTAAAAGTTCTACCTAGGTATTTAATAAAACAGAGCTGTTTCTTCTTATGTAAAACATGCATTATGTGTGTCAGGCAGGAGACCAGAGGAAGATAAAGCAGACAAACAAGACAGAGTTAGGTTAAGAAGATGAGATAATATAATGAACAGAGATGAGCAGAAGTGAAGTCACAGATTATTACTTGCTTAATAATTGCCATATGGGAATGATTTGTAGGCATTACAACTGAAGTAGTCTTCAAGGAGGGATTGAAAGATAAAATTAAGACAGCTTTACAAGATTTTCCCATGCGCAAAGACTAGTATGAAAGGGAACGCGGAGATGCTTGAAGGATCAGCAGAAAGACAGGAGATGAAAGTGGCCAATCATTGGCAGAGCGAAGGCAGGAGGAAATAGCTGGTTCTCCTAGGAGATTCAGTTTAAAGAACAAGGCAAAATGTTGAAGGACAAAAAAGAGGTACTTTGATTTGATGTAATAAAGTGGGAACAGAGATGTGGAGACAGGAGTACTGTGATCAAGTTGTGACCCCCTGGGGTGATATGAGCAACAGTATGGCACATCTCTTAGAAGATAAACAGTTTGCAGCTGGCATCAAAGAAACAGTACAGCGGTGAAGGTATGAAATAATGAGACCATAGTGAAGATTTTGAATATCTGGACAGGATAAGGAATTTGAAATGGAAATATTATGGAAAAAGAGATGGAGATTTTTGTCTGTCTCTGAGCTGTGAAAAAGAGTTGAACTTAGTGATGTTCTAATTACAAATTTAAGTGGTAATTCCAGTCGTGCCCAGAATGATGGCAAATTCAATTGAAAAAGTGGCATATGTGGGGAAGGCAAAGCTCAACTTTTGGCCATGTCAGCTGTTAATTTACTGTTCATAAAGTATTGCAAAGTAAAAAAAATTATACAGAGTCTTGGGTAAAGAGAGGTAGATTTCAGTAGAGAAATACATTTAATGTTATGCTGTAGTGTTTTGAAATAAAATTACTTGAAGAATAAAAACTGATGGAATGGGTAACAGGTCAAATTGTAGGAGATCATAAAATAATGGTTGTAAAAATCATAGTTATAGAACCAAGAGATGGGAAATGGAGTTGTTGAAGTGACAAGCATGCATTGTCTTTATTCTTACCAGGATTCATGTTTAATTCCACTTCTCTGAAGAAATGATAATCTTAATTTAGTATTTTAATTGTTGGTTTTCATACTCATTTATTTACATGTGGAAGATAAGCTGTCAAGTGTTTTCTTTCTATAATTATGATTCATACACATTAAATTCAGAAGAAACAAATCATCAAGCCTCATCTGCTGTGTGTCCTAAACTCTCAAATTTCAGTCAACAAAAAAATTGTGTTTGACTAAAACATAATTTATGTTTGGTTACAGCACTTCTTTCAGAAAACATCCAGTCTTGCTTGAAGGATTAAAAATCCACCATTTCCCTGAGAGTGTTACAAAAGTTCATAATATCCCTTCACTTCTGTTAAAATCATTTAAATTTGGGAGATTTACTTCCAGGTAGAATCTGCCTCTCTTCAGTTTCCATCATTGCTTCTTTTATGTTTTTTTCTGTCAAAAAGCCTTTTTCTATGCAGTACTTTATCCAAGTAGGATGGTCTTAAACTGTAACAAAGTCACTATTCAACCTCCTTGATAAGCTGTACAGCTTGTTCTTCAAGTCTTTTGATGTAATAAAAATTTCAACAACCTTGCAAGTATGCTAGAGAGAATAAAAGAATTATTTCTACCTTTTTTCACATCCTCTAAAAATCCAATTGCTCTAGCTAAATACACTCTTCTGGTATTTGCCTCACTGATACAAAAGTTACATCATTTTTTTCTTGTTTCCTCCTGTTATTCCTGGTCTTTGATGCACTGCTTTTGTTGCTCCTCTTGGGACTTCACAGTCTAGTTCTAGGGCCACTCTGTGATTTCCAGTTCACAACATTTACTGTCATATACTGGAAGAGCAGCTAGGTAGCCTTTATTTTCTGTTATCCACCAAATTTGAGATAAAGATTCTTGTTAGAATCAAAGGATATTGACGCTTTTATAACACTGATGAAGAAGACTAGATTATTTTCTGCAGAGAGTTGTTTGGAGCTGAGACTTGGCTTGGAAACAAAGATCAGAAGTGAGGAAAAGCATATTGATTGTGTAGATTGCAGCAGTGATACCGCATCAAAAAAACCTATTTCTTCAGAGGAGCTGTTTAAAAAAAAAAATCCAAAAATAATAATACATATCAAGACAGATACTTAATTGTAAAAAGTAAAAAAAAATTATAAATGAGCCAAGTGATGTTCTAACAGTTTCTATTTTGTCGCTTGCTCACAGCCCTCCAAAAAAACAGTGAAAGATCTGTCTAATCTGCCATTGGAGTATTTGAGATAAAGTACAAGCCTGTAAATGCACACCAGAAATAAAATATTTTCCAGGTAGCATTTTAATATATAGGAAAATTCAGGAAGCATTTGATAAATCACTCAAACCAGAGTCCTGGCATAGTTTAGACCCAGCTGGGAGCAGAGCTACACGCAGTACACGCTCACTGCCTGTCCCACCCCTTCCCCTCCATCCTCTGAATGGAATGGAATAGAGGGGAAAAAGTACAAAACCCCCCAGGCTGAGATAAGATTTGAATACAACAACTCAACAACGGAAGTAACAAACAACAACAATAATAGCAATGAAAGAATACACAGAAGGATTGATATCGAAGGGATTGAAAAATGGCAGTGTACCACAGCAGGTCTGACTGCCATCCAGAATGGGTGCTTTGCCCGGCCTGTCCCCACCCTTAGACTGGGCATGAGGTCAGTATGGTATCGGATAACCCATCACCTGCTTCAGTTGCCTGTCCTGGCTGTGGCCCCCTTTCAAGCTTCTGGTGAAAATTAACCCTGTCCTATCTGAACCCGGGACAAGTCCCCATGCAGAAAGCTAAATAAAAACAACTTCAGTCTTATATGGTCATTTTTTGTAATGATTTTACAGTAGCTGATATAATATCAGATCCTAGCAAGATAAGATTTTGAAAGCATGAATATCACTGCAGTACATAACCTTCCAGGAAGGTTCAGGTATTGTACCAAAATATACGAATATCTTCCCTGTTGTGCTAATAAAACAGGAAAAAACCTTCAAATAAAACACAGAAGCAGAATATTTAGACATTATCCTCAAGTGCTTCTTTGCATACTTTTTTTTTTTGCTTTGAGAATGATATTTCAGTACTTTTTTTTGAATAAACTAGATCCGAGTTTGTTGTTATTCACGATCATTCTCATGATCCAGTGATGGACAGGTAGCAACTATCATTATTATGGGCTCAAAAAATAATATTAAGATCCAGAAGGGAAATACCACCACATCTATTTGTTTTACAGTCATCTGTAATAATTTTGATTCCTCCCTATGTAGTATCACTTAGCATGATAACAGAATGAAAACTTTTTGTACAAGTATTTAAAACTTCCAGATCTAAAGCCAGCAATCTCCAGCCATAGAAATGCCATGTGAACCGTGTGGTAATTCCTCAGACCACAAACCCAAAATTTGTCACTCTTGATGTCCCTTTATTTGTGGATATACCCTCAGTGATGATGCATGATTTATGATATCACCACATACACAGTTAGAGAGAAGATATGATTTGTGCTGCAGTTTTAACCAAACACTGTACAGTGATTCAACCCATGTTTCTTTTCCATCATAGAGAAGTACAGAGAAACTTTTCAAACACTGAAAATCTTCAAAACACATGGAATATTCTTAAAATCATTCTCTAATGTTGATAATAGACTAAGACTAGTTTAAATAAAATTAAAAAATAAATTCTAGATATGACATTAGATAGGACTAATTAGCACCATAAATATATCATTGATGAATAACCAGCAAATAATTCAGGATAAAAGGCTATGGTGGTGTTATCATACATCTTAAAGATCAATGAGTGCCATTGGGCACTGCTTCAAATTTCATTTTGGGATATATGTACAGGAGTGTAGTCTGTAAATTACATTAAATAGTTGGTTTACTGTACATAACAATCAGTAAAATATCACAGAATACTGTGTCAAGGACTTCACTTTTCAAGATGAATATGGATCACTTGGAAAAAATATAAAAGAGATCAAGAATTGTCTAGAAAAGAATGCTTCCAAGGAAAAACTGAAAAGATTAAATGCGTTTGTGTGAAAGAAACTTGAGAGAGACACAAAGTAAATTATTTTTAATTGTTAAAGATTGTTGCAAAGAGGAAAGGATCAAACTGTTTGCCTTTTTCACCGGGATTATAAGTCTTTGCAGTAGAGCACAGCGAGGAAGTATTATTAGAATCAAATGTTTTCACAAATAAGTCATTCTACTAGGTGATGTAGCACTTGAATCTATTTGAAAATGTCAACCTTTATAGAACATTAGTCGCTTCTGTTGACAGACGGGGAAAAAAGGCTATTTGCAATGATGAAGTAATTTTATTAATTGACACTATGTAAAAATTATTTTGATATGGTCTCACTAAAAATCATATTAGTCATTCAGTTGATTTTCAGAAGTGGTAACAAATTTTGAAATTCATGTTCCTTGTACTTCATGTGGAATTCAAATGTTCATTTATATCTAAAAACCTCTTCCTGTCTTCTCTCAGGTTGGTTCCCTGCTGAAACTATTGTACAGCTGTACCTTCAGATTTACAACCTTAATTTCCATTCTGGCTATCATTGAGAATGAACAGGAAGGGAGGATAAATGGACAGTTTTCTTTTATTTTCTAGGGTTTTTTTTTTAATCTTGTCTTGCAATAAGGCAATTCTGAAAAGCATTCTGGGTTTACAATTATGCTGAAATTAATTTCACAATGATCTCTCCAGTAATCTCTTTTCTTTAAGAGGTCTAAATAAAAGCTGGACAGACTCACTTCCTTAATAAGATGACTCCATTAAAACTTGAGAATCTACGATTCATAATTTCTGTTTTCTTTTCAATAGAGGAAATAGGTAATACTGGATCAGTGCAGATATTTTTTGAAATATAGATGCTCCCCTAACATAGCAGCTGCTAAAAGTATGCTGTACTGGAACAGCCTTGGTTCATGGGCAGGAAAGATCAGTATCCAGCTAGTATTTGTTGTTCATTGTATACTTTCTCGTAGTGTTACAAAGCAGTCTTTAACGTTTCCTTACACAATATATGTGTGTTAGGTGTAGTGGTCTGAAGGTAAACCATGGTCAGAGGAGTCTTTTTAAATTCTTGGGAAGACTTGTGCAGTGTGTTTCAGTCCCTATTGAAAAGAAGCATCAAGCGTAAAGTAATTTTTTCATTCTTGTAAATAGTGTTCTGTGAGCACCTCCAGATGTCTGACAGACCCCACCTGATGTCCTTTGAAGAACAGTAAATGAATCTTTAGTGGTTTATATATACTTCTGAAAGACTTTTAATTACATTGCCATGGAATCCTTCTGTAGTTACATTTTTCGTTTTCTTCTGTTTAGAAAAAAACAATAAATTAAAATCTTCTTATATTTCCCTGCATTTACAGTTGTATGATATTTGATCTGATTTTGATTTTGCATGTTTTATGTATACCTAAGTTTAACTAAGGAGAGTGTTCATTCACAGGAATTATCAGAATTAGAAATGTCAGTATATAAGGAATTGTTCTTCAGCTACCAGTTAAACACTGGCTATACAGTTAAACCAGTCTGAAAAGTTAACTTAATATGAAGCATTCTATACCAATGCCTGCATATTTTTTTCTGAAATTGATGTAATTTCTTGTAGGCGACTAAATAACAATGAATTTTCAGTCCTGGAAGCTACTGGAATCTTTAAGAAACTTCCTCAGCTGCGTAAAATGTAAGTACAACTTCAGTAACCTTGCCTATTCAGTTGGCATGTTAGCTTCTTGCTGTCTTTCTCCATCATTCTTAGTTCTTATCTATAAAATATTCAGTGTATTCTAATAAAAAATCAAGAATGAGTTTAAATTAATCACTGAGGTAGATCAGAGTTGTCAGCTCTTCTCCATGGGAGTAGGCACTGTCAGCAACTTTTCATGGAGTATGGCTCTGGCACCTTCACTTCAGTGTCCACCCAGCTGGTCTGTTATGCAGCCCCAGCAGGGAGCTCACAGTATAAGCTGCTTAAAAAAGGTTGCAATATTCTTTTGTAACTTCCTTTACTACTCCCTAACCAGGCAATTTTGCCTCTTTCAGCACATTCAAGATATGCCTTTGATTCTGTGCCTCATTAAACTGTCATTAGATAAGAGAAATATCAAAATTAAATGACTGAGGAAAAAATGGTTTGTTAGCTCATCCATGCAAGTCTATGTTCAGAGTTCATGTTCTAAGAGGAGTTTATAATCTTACCAGTTGCAGTAGTTACTAAAAATAAATCTGTGAAAAGCTATTCTTTCACTTATTTAAAATGCATTTGAGGGTAGATCATATAATTAGACTTAGTGACTCTGTGCTAAATCTTTTCAGGATTAAATCCAGTTATAAATAGCAAGTGAAGAAAAGTGCAGGTAAAAATAGATAAGATTAATGAAAATGATGCACTGTTTTGTAGTCACCAAGTTGCTACCATTTGTAAAAGCTCACTCTATATTGGTAGTGACCAAAATCTTAAGGGGAGTAGTAGTATTACTAAAACTATTGTTAGCCATATCCAGATCCTTGCTGGCAGCTGTCACGATTACAGTTAAGTACTTCCTTACTGACTTTTTCAGTTAGTAGACAGAGATTTAAAAAAATGCAAACAAACAAACCAACCCAACTTTGCTTTTAACCTATCCATATGAGTACACCTTGCCATTTTGGATTGGGCTGGGATACTTAAAAAAAGAATGTAGAAATATCTGGTGCAGCAGTGGTCTCATGTGATACAATAGATACCCAGTTTTCTTCAATATATGTACACATATGTATCTGTCCTTCATAGTTAAGAAAAACAGGGAAAAGGGGATATGCTGTCATTAATTACATATTTTAAGTCTATAAAGGTAGCTTTGTAAACATTTCATCTTATTTAAAGCTAGTTTGCTGCTTTTTAGTTGAGGAGGTACAACAAAAGAAAGAAAAAGAATGTTAATCAGTCTCAGTGTAGCTGTCTGCTGGAACTCTGAAGAGATTTGAAATCTGAATAATTGAGAAGGGACAAAATTGAGAAAATGTTAATGAAAAGTGAACATTTTTAATAATACTTCTCTGTAACTTCCTAATATAGTTATCAGTTGCTACAACATTCCTCGATTCAGAGAGTAATACAGTAACTGGTTAAGTATGACTGGAAAGCAGTGAGGTAGTGATATTAGAGACACCAACATAAGTGAATTCTGTATTTTTGTGGAGTTCATATGTCTTCTGGATCTTCAAATAGATGCAAAAGCCTTTCTGCACAGATGGCATTGAAAAATTGGGGCCTAAATGTTTAATTGATTTGATGGTTCATCAGTACTACAGCACATGTATGCACTGCATCATTGATTAGCTATGCATCATTAATCCTTAAAATATTCCTGTGAAGTGCATGATATAGTATCCGTGTTACACCAGGAACAAATGAGATTTTAGGAAACTAAGTGTTTGAAAAGCCAGCTAAGATGATAAATAACGAGTTTCTTGCTTCGAGTCTTGTGCAGCACATTAGAGGAAGGAGACTGAAGAATAAAAAGCGATGATTGTGGACATTGTCTACTTAGACTTCAGTAAACCCTTTGACACCACAGGTTTCTGCTGGAGAAACTGTCTGCTCATGGTTGTTTAGCCTGGAGAAAAGGAGACTGAGGGGAGACCATATCACTCTATAGCCACCTGAAAGGAGGTTGTAGCGAGGTGGGATTTGATCTTCTCTCCCAAGTAACAAGTAATAAGATAAGAAGAAATGGCCTTAAGTTGAACCAGGGGAGGTTGAGGTTAGATATTAGGAAAAATATCTTCCACTGAAAGGGTTGTTAAACACTAGAACAGGATGCTCAGGGAAGTAGTGGAGTCACCATCCCTTGTGGTATTTTAAAGACATATAGCTGTGGTGCCAGACTTGGCAGTGTTCGTTTAATGGTTGAACTCAATGATCTTAAAGGTCTTTTCCAATCTAAATGATTCTGTGATTGTATCCTTCATGACAGGCAAGGTATATGTTCTATTACAGTTACATTAGAGATGAGTAGTCAACACACAAGATTAAGCCACAACTCCTTGTTTTCTGAGTCTTAGATAATGACGCCAGTTCATTCTGGCAAGTATATGAATTTTTGTTCTAACAAATAGTGTCTTTTTTGATTTGAACAATTAAAATGCTTTTCTAAAAGTGGAATCACGTGTTTGATTTTTCTTTCCAACACCAGCAATTCCATCAAATAAAAAGTTTTTAGCATCACTTCATTTTACATTGTCTCAGAACACTTTTAAGAGCTTTTTAAAAATCACAAGTGTATTAGAACACTTTAGTATGTAGATCTGTACTTCTGTAATGTGTGTAAATAATTATATGAAACAAAACAAAGGGGCAAGAATAAAATGAAAAATCTTTAAGGAAATGTTGACTATGTGTGCTTTTGTATATACAGTACAGATACTACCCATTTGGGATGTAATTTCCATATTTCAACTAAAAACTGTAAACACTAAATATTTTGGCAGTATTTTAGGTCATTTTCCCACATTTTTATCTGCTTTGCATGCAAATTACAAAATGAACTATCTTGTTTATAAACCCTCCTTGTTAACTAATGCCGTAAATTATTAACATGTCATGTACTCTTTACATTCAGATGTTTTATTTGCATATATTGCTCTTATACTGTTTTCTTATATTTGTTTCTAACAAAATCAGAGTGGTTTAGTTGAGATGATACTCATACAATATAATTTTGTTAGTAATTCATCTAATATTTCTAAAAGTACTGGAGACATGAAAAAAATATACAGTCATTGACAAGATTAAAAATTAGGAAAAGATGTTCTTGTGTGGTAGCAGCATGACCTGACATTATTTTGTCATCTTGCAAAGATTGCAAAAAAAAAAAGTCAAAGCAGGGCATTGAATTTTACTTTTATTGTCTCAAAGTTGAACAATATATTCATTGCTTTGACACAATAACTCAGTATCTTGAAATCCATGCAGCAGTCAGCGGCATTTAACAGTTAATTTAGGGTATTTAAAAATAAAAACATGTTTTTCTCTGTTTTTGTTAATGTGTAATAGAAACCTGAGCAATAACAAGATTACAGATATTGAAGAAGGAGCATTTGATGGAGCCTCTGGTGTGAATGAACTATTGCTCACTAGCAACCGCTTGGAAAGTGTTCGACATAAAATGTTTAAAGGACTAGAAAGTCTTAAGACACTGTAAGTCTAATTGTTTTGATATTTTTTTAAAGTAATTTTCTATCTGTCCTAAAAAAAATTGTTTTGGAGGATTAGCTATGGATCATTCAGGCATTGTTTTGTTTTGTTACAAATGTTATCACATGTTATATGAATTCATAAATTACTAATTACAGATATAATGTCAATGAAAATTTTCATTGTAGTTACAGAAAGTGAGTCCTCTAAAATGATGAAGCAGTTGAGAATGGGTAAACATCCAACTGGAGAAACGGAAATGGAAATAATCATCTGCTTCAAAGTAACAGAATTTTGCATGGGAATTATGCATTTTACATAATGGAGTCTGATTCAATTCAGATCAACCATTACTTGGAAATTTGCTAGAGGAAAAAATTGTTCTGGTGGATATTGAAATGTGGGAAATTATTCTCTCCTAAGTAATTTTAATGTCATTTCAACAGTGAAGAGAGGAGTAAAAGCACTATAGCTTGAATTCATTTCATTCTTTCCATGAATGCAGTTCAACTCTTTCCACTCAAAAAAAAAAAAAAAAGTATTTATAAGATCCACAGCTTCTTTGCCTCTTCAGAGACACTGTCCTTCTGATCAACAAAGCAGAGCCAAGATTAAATGGGTTTTTTTGGGTTTCAACTGTCCATATGATTAGGTATTTTTAATAAATTAGGCTTATCATTTCTAACTTGGCTTTTAAAGCTGCTAAAATTGTTAGAAGCAGCTATTCTTATACAAGAACATGTGGAAAAAATACTCATGTATTTACAGCCAGATGGGAGAATGGAAAACTTCAAAGGCCCCCTTTTCTTTTTTCTAGAAATATGAGAGATTTTAGAATAGGTGTTTCTCACTTGGTATTCTGAAATTTTTACTAAATCTTAGAGTCAAACTAAGGAGAAGTCAGAGTAGCCTGATTTCATTTAATTGAAATGCTTGAGAATGTAGTAGAAGTGGTTTCGAAGAAAATTCAAGTCAAAGGGACCTCAGGGGGAGGTCATCTGCTACAACATTCTCCTCCATGTACAGAGCTCTTCAGGAGTCATTAGACTTGGAAACATAAAGAGGGGGCTGCTCTGTATCTCTCATTTGGTAAATTTCAATCAATTTAATTTATTGTCAGTTAACAAACTTATAATTGCTGATTCTGTTATTGAAAGAGGGATAAAAAAAACAAACCACAGATGCTTAGGGGAAACACCCCTTGCCTCTGCGAAACCTACCTACCCACCTTTTCTGTTTTCCAGTCCTCTCCACATGCACTGCATTCAGTCCCTTCAGTGAGATAACAAGTGGCATGGGGGTCACTGCACTTGTGGTTCCTTCACCAATAGCAATCCCTTTGGAGTCAAACCTCTCAGCCCCTACTCAGACCACCACTTCAGCGCTGTCCCCTGCATGGGCTAAGCTAAGAAATGCTGATCCTTCCTTTCTCAGGATGCTGCGGAGCAACCGTGTGAGCTGTGTGGGAAATGACAGCTTCACGGGCCTGAGCTCAGTCCGCCTGCTCTCACTGTATGATAATCAGATCACTACTGTGGCACCTGGCTCCTTTGATACGCTGCATTCGCTCTCTACCTTGTAAGTTACGTTCATGTTTTAACTTACCTAGCTTAAACCTCTAATGTTTTGGGGACATTAGTGTTAATGGTTTACTGTATAATTTCATGGCATGAGGTAAAGTTAAGGAAAAAAAAAGAGTTCATAGAGGGATTTTTGAGGGAGTTTATTTTTTGGACCATCTTGGATGAATCAAGAGTATGTTTTCATGGTACCCTTTGACACAGCATTGGGTTGGTTTCCAGGAAAGCCTGGGAAGGCAGGAAATGCATTCTGCTTGCCCTCCTTGCAGAAGCCCGCTGATCTGAGCCAGTGTAGAAAGCCATATTTTGAGTAGGCATCACATAATCACACTGGTCACATCACCATGTTGTTTGTCTTTCTGCCCTGTGCTGTCCAATTATTATCTTAAATTTCCTTGGCCTACTGAGGATCTTAATTTATACATGTTTTCTAATGAAGCTTCAGTCTCACATTCTAGAAAAAAAAAAGAAGCATCCCTATTAAAATGTGATGTAATTTAAGAAAAGGGGAAACAGTGAGTGAAGCTGCCACTCAGTTTACTGAAGAAATGCTTTTTGTAGCTAGCATTATTCAGGAAAGTACTTAATCCTCTTTTTACTTAAAAAGTGACACTTTGCACCAAGTGACTAATTTGTGCATATTAAGGATGACATGTTTATAAATAATGGAATTGTCGATAGGTTTGTGCTGAACTAAGGAAATGCCAAAAGTATTGAGACTTCTAGAAGTAAATTCATTTTTATAACTGGCATGTAATCAACTTAGCTGTCACTTCAGATAGGAAACTTATTCTCTGGAGCAAATAAAAGATGGAAATCTTGAGATGACAAATTAATGGAATAGCTGTTGTCAGGTTAAAGCTAATAATGTGAAGTAATCAGCCGTCATCTCTGTATGAAATTATTGCATTATCAGTACAGAGTGGCTTGACAACAAGTCAGGTCTTTGGCAGTTTTAAATTATTTCTAAATGAATTCTATCAAGATTCACCACACAGAGCCTAAATTACAGCCTTCGCCTATGGTTTGTACATAGAATTGTGTAAAGAACAGTATTTAAGCTTAACTTTAAAAAAATAGAAATAAAATACTTAGGATGAAAAAATGATGTCATCCAAAGTAAACTTTCCTGTGGTTCTCAGAAACCTCTTGGCCAATCCCTTCAACTGCAACTGCCATCTTGCATGGCTTGGAGACTGGCTAAGGAAGAAACGCATTGTGACAGGGAACCCTCGCTGCCAAAAACCCTACTTCCTCAAGGAGATTCCCATCCAGGATGTGGCAATTCAGGATTTTACATGTGATGATGGTAAGAAAATTAATACATGCACATTTCATAATTTTAGCTTTCCTATGTATAGCTGCATGATTCCATAGGTCCCAAAGTATTGTGCTTTAAATAACTTCTTCTGTGCTTTGTACTCAGTTCATATGTCAGTTTAAAAATCTTCCACCCATTTTTGAATGATCAGCAAGCACACAACTGTTGTATGTACGCTTTCAAAAGCTTTTGTTGCCTATGTTCAGTACTGTAAATCAGAATTTAGAGAGAATTACATTAATTGATCAAATGTTGTATTTCAGATTATATTATTTTTCAAATGCTGGTGCTTGAATCAAGCACTCTTTCAGGTTACTTGATCAAATAACATGCCATTTTGCTTAGTTTGTGACTTTTACAGTGCTTAATAAGAAATAAAAAAACAACCCAAAGGCTGCTATCTTGCATCTCATGTTTCCATTTATTGCTTTATTAGTTTGTCAGTTTTCAAGGCTGTAACTTTTCTTTAAAGAGACTGTTTAATATTTTTTTAATTTTTAAAATCAGCACCTATTTTGCTTTATTATCTTTCATTTTACGTTTTGTTCTTTAATTTAATCTTTTAATGTGTTTGGGTTTTTTTGTCCATATAATAACATATTTACCTAGTAAAAGAGCATTGTACTAAATAAAATGTCACTTGAAATGTAAATTCTTGGAGCGGTGGTTTACAGAGAAGACTTAATGTTTTCCCTACTTAGAGATACTACAATGTAGAAATACCATGTTTTCTTGTAGGAATTCCAGGTAGGTTGTTATTGCAAATACTGGAGTGACATTTGTAGAGCAAGCTTAGCTGTTTGTTTTTATTAATAGGAAATGATGACAATAGCTGCTCTCCACTGTCCCGCTGTCCTGCTGAATGTACTTGTCTAGACACTGTAGTTCGCTGCAGCAACAAAGGCCTAAAAGCTTTGCCTAAAGGCATCCCAAAAGATGTAACTGAACTGTAAGTGACACACTTTTTTCCCTTTTATGAAAATCAATGTCAGACTGACAGGTGATCTCATGTCTTGTCAGATTCAAGAATGAGCAGAGACAAAAATTAAGAATTGGATTCAGTAGATCAGTTACTTTATTAATACACCACTTTATAAAGACTTGGAGTGTATCTTGAGAAATTTGAGGTTAACATTGAATTAGAAGTGCTCTGTAAGTCCCAAAACACTCTCAGAACTGCCTGTTACTGAAAAACGTTAAAAATATATGTATATAAAATTGTAATCACTCTTGGAATTTATATCCCCAACACTGAACCATCATATAACTGAATGTGGATGTCATGTTATAATGGGCTAAATTATATATAGAAGGTTTTGAAATGTCCAACACTACTTTGGTGCTTAATAGCATCCAAAAGGTTTTAATTATTAATGAAGAGGAATTATTAAGAACTCAAATTAGCACACAGCTGTATAAGCCTGCAACTTCAATAGGTTTTGGTGCTGATTCTTTTTTATCTAGGCGAAGATGACTTCATTAAATATAGTCTGGCCTAATATATACAGTTTGACAAAGGGCATCAATGCAATGTGAAATTAAGCAGCTAGAGAGATACTTTTGGAATTGCAAGTGGAACCCTGACTGTGGCTGAAAACTCATTTGTGTACAATTTTACATGCTTTAATTAGTTTCTAAGCGTGTAATTTAGCATATTTTTCAAAAGGATAATGGAGGTGGTTCCTGTTAGCAGTTGCATACTGATTGATTCTTCTTGTTCATGGGCATGCATAACCCTCCCAAGGTGTACTCTTCAAACATTTTATAAAATAGCTTAATAGTTGCTTCATTTGAACAAGGAGGACTTTTTTATCAGCCAAGTGGATACTTGTAGTACTTTAGTTCTAATGAAGCTAAAGCAATATATCCTCTTGATAAAATAATTTTCGTAGAATACTTACTCCTTCAAAAAGTTTAAATGTTGGTTTATTTTTTAATAGTTAAGCATATGAGCCCATTCACCACCATTTATGTCATGACATTAACACAGTGTAACAAGAAATCATGTTGAGACACATATTTTGGATTTAGCAGGCAGCCCTAAGGAAGGCATGGTCCAAGGGGAAAAAAACCAAACAAACCAACCAACCAAACAAAAAACCCTCTAAAAACCACAAACCTTTCCGAAAAGATGTAGATAGCTATTTCATTAACTATGTTTTCAGACCATCCATTTCGTCAACAGAAGCTTCCAGAAATGCTGCTACATACTTAAAGACATTAGGCTCAAAAATAATCTAAAAATGTCTCTATCAGAGACTCCTCTTAATTCAGATTTTCTCCAAGTATTTGGATGGCTGAAATAATCTCTTTGTATAGGCATAATGAGGGGGTAGTTATTACTTGGGTTCCAGGAGACACTAGTAATACCAGCATAATGTCACCAGCAGCAAGTTATTTGCCCCAGTTAAGAAACTAAAGACCTTTAATCTTCCTACCATTGTCTGCTCCATTTCAGAGAATCAGGTCAATTCAGCATTTCTCACCATCTTTAAACTACTTGCCCTGGTTACATGAAGAGCCCCTCCATTTGCACTTTGAAATGACTGGCTGCACACTGGAAGCTTTTCTTAGGCAAGGCTTGTTACCCTCCTTTGCCTGTAACTCAGGTGCCAGTACAGTTTGAAGGCTCTGTACCTCTTAACTCTATGGATGGACAAGTCTGTTAGTGAGAATTATGAGCATGGAAGAAGAGCAAGTAATGTAATACAGGAGCTGTAAACCTACAGAGGGGGAAAATGCCCAACTCACTCTTCTAGTAGAGGGTAATCTCAGTGATATCCGATGATAGGACAAGGGGCAATGGGTGCAAGCTGGAACACAGGAAGTTCCATGTTAACATAAGGAGAAACTTTTTCACAGTGAGGGTGACAGAGCACTGGAACAGGCTGCCCAGGGAGGTTGTGGCATCTCCTTTTCTGGAGACATTCAAAACCCACCTGGATGCTTCTGTGTGACCTGATCTAGGAAATCCTGCTCTGGCAGGGGGATTGGACTAGATGATCTTTCGAGGTCCCTTCCAACCTCTAACATTCTGTGATTCTGCAAAACTAAGGAAGGTGACCTGAACTGCAGGCATGACGAATTTGCTGTTAGAGCTAGGACCAGCCCTTGCCGTTTCTTCTGTAAAGGACTACCTCTGCAATGTCAGAGTCTGTTTCTATTTACAGTAGTTCAAAATTCATACTTAATGTGACTTGCAGAAGTCAGATTTACTTTTCACCTGTAGTTGTACGTGAAATGGAAATGATAAAGACAGAGTTTTTATGAAATAATAGAAAGTACTATGTAAGAGCTGGTTGTTGTTATTGTTACTTTGTAATATTCATAATATCTGATACAATAGCTTTTGGATCCTAGGCTACATGACCTCAGTTGTCTCTCTAAAAATCTGAATTTGTAAGCAAGGTTTCTTATAAAACAAAATTAGTGGGTATTCATTTGTTATTAATTTTACTGTTGAATGCTAAGATTAGTTGTTGAAGATGCTAGTGTTTAATGAAAAACATAATACTCTATGTTTTACTTTTCTATATTAGCTATTTGGATGGAAATCAGTTTACCCTTGTTCCAAAAGAGCTTTCCAATTACAAGCATTTAACACTCATGTAAGTAATTTTGGACCGATATTCTCTACTGGAATACCTGGGTTTAATTATAAGAAAAAAATCATAAAATGTGTATTTTAGCAAATATAATACTCAACCATGTTTTATAAGCACATCCTATACATAATATTCAGTCACATTTCATGAACAGAAGTATTTCATTCTGGTGATGACATCACAAAGTAAATAGGAGAGAATTATAGTTAACCTGAAAAGAGATGTAAGATCTTACGAAGTTAGGTTACTTAGGGTGTTAGGGTAATACAGCATTTTGTTAATGCAGCTCCATAAAGGCACTAAAATGATTTCATTTGCAAGAAACGTTGTGTGATATGCTTCACTTCATGGTATGTATCACATAGGAATAGCACATACAGCTGTTGTACCACTTGAATGTAACCCCTTCTGTTTCTCCCACAATATATGGTTTAATGACCCAAGAAGTGAGCTTGTCTAGAACAACTTACTCTCAACTCTCCTGCTGACTTCACTCTGTGATTTGAGGGAAATCACTAGGTGCTCTAAAATTTATTACTTCTACTTCATGAATGATTTGAATATGATTTCTGTAGCTTGTAAGAGTGCAGTGAGAGAAACAGGAAGACTGTGGCTCTAAATGGCTGTAATTCCACAGCCTTTGTTAGGACTATAAAAATTTATGCCAGCCGAGGTTGAACTGTGTTACATTCTGAAAGCAGTTTGTGGTTTCATTATAATCAGTATAAAAAAGTGGAGGGGAGTAATAAAATCCCTTAAATTTCTTTTTGACTGGTTTTAGAGCTTTGCTGCAAAAATGGAAAATGGTTTGACATTCAAAAACAAGAACTTGATTTTCTTCATTTACCTCATGCTAGACTAAAATGGTCATGTTCACAAATTCAGAAAAAAAACATGTTTCCAAATTTTTTTGTATTTTGCCAATAAATTCAGGAAAAAACCCTTGCAATATTCTCAAATGTATACTGCATAGAACCTGTAGGAAACCTTTGTGGATTGTTTTGGGAAGTTATACAAAATCTAACTTGCAGCACGCAGGAAATACGAACTTTGGAACATCAGTACAAGAAGCAAGTGTATAGATTAGACTGTGTGTAGTAACAGTATCAGTGGAGACTGGATATGTATCAGAGATGAGGTTAATTAGAGTCATAGTGACAAGGCTTTCATCATAGAGATTAGGTACTCAAGGTCTATTTTTGACAGACACAGACACCTCCTAATCAGAAAATACACACAAAATATTTAGCAGACAAATGCAATACAATAAATTACAGATGAACAACAAATGAAATGCAAATAAGAGGAGTATTAACAGTCTCTATTTATCAGACGTGTTAGGCAGGGTATTTAATCACTTCTGAATGTATCCTCATACTTCTGTTTTGGAGTATTGGAGTATGTTCCTCAGCTGTGTTTTGAAAACCAAAACATTATGCATAGTTCTTCTGTGGCCAAGCAAGGAATTACAAGTCTCCCGAGTTCCAGATTAACAAGGAAAATTCTTTCTCTTTTAAATAGATTACTATATTATACTTGTCTAATATGTTTAGTATTATGAGTCAGTTGTCCTGCAGGCTTTCATGAAATTTCAAGTGGAGAAATATGTATATTGCATAGCTATTCATCAGTACTCTTCAGTTAAAATATCAAGGTCTCTGTGGAACCAAATGCTGTTTTTCACCACAAAATACAGTAAACAGTAGTGAAATAGTCAACATAAACTGAAAACTAAAGCACAATATGAGAATAAATAACAGGCAGTATTCAATATAACTTCTTCCAAGCCACTTTGAAGCTGCCACTCCAGTTTCCATCATACTTATGCTCAACGTATTATTCATTAGAATATTGAACAGTAAGAAGGATGTTAAAGCTTTCTTTGTAATTCTTAGATACTGTTCTTTATAATATAGCTCTGGGCTTTGATGTCTTCAGCATATAAGTGTTAAGTAGAGTATTAGATGATATTTACTCAGGTGTCATTAGGGACACAACTAGAATAATTTTCACTTTAAAACATTGCTTTCATTTCTATACTTGGGTTCATGTAGGATTGCATTATTAACTCAGTAGCATGATGGATATTGCTGTTGTATAAGAATGCATTGTGCTGCTTTTTCATCTGTGTTGAAATGAAAATGCTTTTCATTGATCAAGCTAAACGCTTGCTAGGCTTGTATATGGCATGTGAAAATCGAAGTATGTGCTGCTTTAAATATTGATATCAGTGATGATACTACTTCTACTAATAAAAATAATGTGTCTGTGAGTTTAACTTACTGTGTTTCAGAACTAGGGCAGTCACTTTAAGGTCTGAATTTATGAATTTATTTTTTATAGAGATTTAAGTAACAACAGAATCAGCACTCTTTCTAATCAGAGCTTCAGCAACATGACTCAGCTGCTCACCTTGTAAGTTTAAACATGTAACAGTGACTCTTTGGAAGCATTACGGTGGGGGTTTTTTTTGTCTTGGAAAGAAAGGGCATTTAGTTGATATTAAAGCTTGCTTGTTGTGGAGGCTGCAAAATAACTTGTTTTCTAACTAGCTATGTGTGCAAAAGCTAATTTTGGTCATGTTCTACATTGCTTATTGAATGGCTGATATACTACTCCCTGACAGTATTTAATGTATTTTCAGAATTCTTAGTTACAATCGCCTGAGGTGTATTCCTGCACGGACTTTTGATGGGTTGAAATCGCTTAGGTTGTTGTAAGTATTATTTTTTTAACCATAACTATTTTCTAGAATTTTTATTTTTGTACTGCAGGTAGCAAATCTATAGGAAGTTACTAGAATTTAAAACCTATCAAACATTTGGTAATTGATAATTACACAGCATTAAAAATGTAAATGGCTTGATTCTGGGGGAAGTATACGCTGAAAATGTTGCACAAAAACTGTATGACCCTGGGGAATAGTGTATATACAAACATACACTTTTTACTTTTCTGCTTTGTAATCTTGGCTGTATTTATTTTTTGTCTTGTGTTTTTTCTTCCTATAAGAATTAAAGTCTAATAAAAATGCCATGTGCATAAATTCCTCAGTATATATGAGGGCAGTTGCTGTTGAATTTTTAATATTTTTATTCAAACAATAGATTTCTTTCTTGTTCCATTTAATATGGAAGAATGTCAAAAACTGTTACATCATGGTTAACTATTTAAAGTCAGTAAAATTACTTTTTGGTTCCAAGAAAATTTTCCATTTTAGCCCTATGAAAAATATGGGTGAAAGGGCACAAAAATGGACAAAGGGAAATAAAGTCAGATATAGTCAGTCAAATTTACAGCTTCAGCTTGTCATTAAGAAAAAAACTGCAAAAATGCTTTCTGAAAAATGCCCAGCAGAACATGTAATTTTTACCTTCATTTGGGTAGTTTATAACCATTTAATTGCTTAATTAGATTAAATGTTTCAAGCATGGCACTATTTAAGTGTGCTCACATAACTTTAATTATTTAATATAAATATGGATAAATTCAAGAACCAACCATAATTCTTTATATGTTAGGTATACATGTAACTGAATGAATTTATAGAAAAGGAGAGATTTTTGTGCAGGTTTGCTACAGGAGAGAAAATATTAGTCCAGGCATTGAAGCTCAATGAGGTCTTTAGGTCTTTACTGTCAAATTAGGGCAACAACCACAATACTTGCATTAATAAACAGTCAATTCCTGCATTTTCCATAAATCCAGGAAAGATTAAAAAAATGTATGAACATTATTAATGGGAATTTCAGGAAATTGCTGGAAAAGTCAGGATTAATATCTGTTCTGCTATCCCTAAATCCAATCAGTACTTTACAGAAGTGTGCCTACTTTAACCAACTTTTATTCTTCCAGTTTTAAAAGAATCAGATTATTAAGGTTTCTTGTGAAAATTCAGGATGAAAAAATCAAATTACTAGTAGGCTGCCAGTTAGAGCTTAAAAAAAAAAAAAAAGAAAAGCTGGAAGTGGAAGAAAAAAATGTGGAAAGCTGAAAACTGTTTATGGAAGACAAAATTTGCAGTTAAACTGCTAATTTTTATGCATATATATTACTCTCTTTATTTTCTTTTTAAGGTCTTTACATGGCAATGATATTTCTGTTGTTCCTGAAGGAGCTTTTAATGATCTTTCAGCATTATCACACCTGTGAGTATTGAGATGGTAACTGTATTTTTTTTATGTTACCTTTAGCAAATTTCATATAGTTGAACAAAGGCCTGCTCTGGAACAAGGTCATGCATCAGTACAGGCTAGGGACTGGCCAGAGAGCTACCAGCTCAGCAGAAATATCCCATGCCTCCTGTTGTACAGAAATTGAACATGTCTGCCATGTGCCCATATGGCAGTGAAGGCTAAAGACAGTCTGAGCTCAATTAGAAAGCAAGCAGCCAGGTGATTGAGGATAGTGATCACTCTCTTCTGCTTGGCTCTCCTAAGGCCACGTCTGGAATATGGGTTCAGTTTCTCCAGTACAAAGCAGATGAGTATGAACCAGAGCAAATCCAGGATAGACACAAGCAAGGTGAGGAGGTCACTGGATTGTATGAGCTATGAGGAGAAGCTAAAGGATCTGGGATTACTAGCCTGGAGAAAGAGATGCCAAGGAGAGACTAATAGTCTTTAAACCTCTAAGGGGATTACAGCAATGGCAGAGACAGATTTTTCTCAGAGGTGCACAGTGAGGATTAAGAACCAACAATCACAAGCTGCCACATGGGAAGTTTGGTTGAACATAATGAAAAATTCTTCACTGTGAGGGTGGTTCAGCTTTGGAACAGGTTGCCCAAAGAAGCAGAAGAATCTCCATCTCTGGAGATTTTCAGTGCTTAGCTGGACACAGTCCTGAGCAGCCCTGCTCTGACTTTGAAGTGATTCCTGCTTTGTGCAGTAGGTGAGACTAGATGACTTTCAGAGTACCCTAAATTACTCCATGATTCTGTGTTGGTGTCTGTTGACATTAAATATATGTCATCTGATTTCAGAACATAGTTTTCACTAGAAACCTAGATTAGAATAAGTTACCTATCTGTAAACCTTGTTGTGTTCATGGGTAGTTATTAAATCTTTGCTTATAATTGAGGAGTAAACTGACTAGTGCCTTTAGATATATCTGGGGTTTATGTTTCTGTACAACTGCAGTTAAAAAATTAATTATCTGTTTCTAGTTCAGTATTGGACATGTACATTTAATTTCCCATTCTTCAAAAATTTTATGGTACTGATTAAGCTTCAAGTCATTGATAGTTCATTCAAATGCTACTATTAGCTTATCTACATGAAATACCAGTAAAAATTACACAGACATGACTGTTGTTACTGTTATTTTTTCTTAATGGCTACCAGTTATCCTTGCTAACATTCTGATTTTAGCAGACCAATTGTGTTATCTCAGTCGGGTGCCATTGACTTTTGCAAATACGGAGTACACAAGTTCTAGGTGTTTCTTCTTGCATGGGAATTTCCCCATCACTAGGTGTGATTCTTGTTATTGCTCTGACGTAAGCCTGACTAAACAAGTACATATATTTTCTTGTGTTCAGATGAAAGTATGTAGCAATAATTGAGAGGGCTTCTGGATCAGTGTGGCAAAAAATAGTGTTTTACCAGTGGTGGTTTCTACTGCCTTTGGTTGCCAGAGATTTTCTACTATCTCTAGAAGACTCACCAATCCAAAGTTGTGGAACAATATGAAAAAAGTACTGAAACGTGAAGAAGGGCGTTGTTCTAATACTGCCATTTGACAGTGTGTGTATGTCAAGATTATCTGTTGAAAGCTCTACGGTTATTGTATTTCTTAAAAGGAATATAGATTCATCTTTATAAAATAGCAAAATCCTTCTATCTGCCAAATTAACTACGTAATATATCATTGTTCTTAGAGATTTAAAAGTATTTGTATTTTCTAGCAGAGAAAATAGACATTTTAAAATTCTTCACAGAAATGAATTCTGAAAATCTTTAACTAAATCATTTTTTAATTAAAAAGTGGTCAGGTTTATTTAAAGAAGTGAATTTGCTTTCATAATGAGGCAATTCTTAGGTAACTACCACAAAGCTAGGATAATGTAGTTTTGTTTACTTATGCAGCAGAGACCCCTTTGCACACAGCTATGAATTCATTGGGAGAGCCCCAGAGAGGAAATAATTAAATCAAATTTGGAATCTTAGAAACACATGGTTCGTACCAGCCTGGGAGCCGTAAACTGGAAAGGAAAAATACCAGGGTGGAACTCTCTGGGGTTGCCCCAGCTACTTCAGAAGAAATACTTTATTCTTGCGAAGTAAATTTCCAAGTATCATTTTCATTCTGCTGGTGCAGCTGATCTTGGCCATTACATAACAATGGTGAAACAGAGCTAGTTAGTATTAGCTTTCCAAAGCTCACACATAATGCAGCTAAGAATAGCTAGTTTTCTGGACCGAGTTTACTGCTAAAATTGTCACTTCTTGGTTTATCACCCAAATCCTGATACTTAATGATCTTATGGTCAATTTGGTGGAGGGAAGGCAGGTTTGTTGTTTGAAGGTTTTTCTTCCAATGTGTTTCCTGGCTTCTCTTTTGAAAAACAACCATTTAAAACATTATTGCCTTTTTGTTTCTTTGTTTTCTGTAGGGCTATTGGAGCAAATCCTCTTTATTGTGATTGTAACATGCAGTGGCTCTCTGACTGGGTAAAATCAGAATACAAAGAACCTGGTATTGCACGTTGTGCTGGTCCTGGAGAAATGGCAGATAAACTCCTTCTCACCACTCCTTCTAAAAAATTTACTTGCCAAGGTACTGTTATTGATTTTTCTTTTTGAAGTGTCAATTTTGAATTTTTCACAAAGAGTTGAACTGTGAATTTTGAGTCCTGTTTGCTCTAAATACATTTATTATTGCTGCATCTTCACTCAGCCTTGTCATCATTCCTCCTCATAATTAGGGATGTAGCCACTTGTTTCATTCAGGAACTGTATTTGTTTTAAAGATTTCAATGCCTATTTCTTTTAAAACAGATGAAGAAAAAAATGTCTTTGGACTTGCAGTACAGTCTTCCTCAGTACATGGATGTACATACATGCTTGGTACTGTCTCAGTCTTGAACTACAGTTTAAACATCTACACTTCCTTAGTTTTCCTTCAGACTGTTTACAGTAAAAACTTAAAAGGTTAAAAACATGTTAAAACATAATCATTTCAGTCTGATATTTCAGAAGAAAGCATAAAAAAAAAATACAACCAAAAACACTCATAAAGGCATGTGACTGCCTCTCTAGAGGTCTTGTTCTAAAATATTGTTATATGGGGTGATTTCTCAGGTTTTGGACCAAGAGTATTTGTCTTCATGTTGGTACCAAGAATACTGGTATTTTTGTCACAACTTATATTATTGTCTTTAATTCCTAGGTTCTTTTTCTGAACCTTGAAAACACAGAAAGCTTCTGGTGTAACTTCTTTTTTCATGGTCCTGATTTAGAAACACTGAAAAAAAACCAACACACACAAAAAAACCCAACAAAAACAAAAACACAAAGCCAAAACCCCAATACAATTTCTGTTTGCTTATACTTGTAAACCATTACTAAGTTTATAGTTCTTTCTGAGGCATCAGATATATATGATCTTACGTCTTGTAGAAGTAACTTATTATCACAGTCTAGGTAATCTTCAAGCTATTTTGATTTATTCATCTGTTCATATGTCTTCAAAGGTGAGCTTAATCCCTTTGTAATTTCTTCCTTAGAAAAGCAATGGGACTTTGTCCAAGTTTGTCTCATCCAAAGTTGTTTTTTACTGCACGTTCATCCTATTTAATCTTTTCTCCTTAGGCTGTCAAAAAACCTTTTTTTTAATCAAAAACCACTGGAACCCATTTTGTTGCTTGTGATGCTAATGAATTTTCTCTCCCTTCAAGTCATTCTTCCAGTTATTCAACAATACATCTCTGAGGTCATGCCAGTGTTCATTGCATATGAAACTCATCTGTTGCAAAGTCTCTTAGTCTGATTTTAGATAGGACATTTACTGGCCAGTCTGATCGTTTTCTCTACAAGCATCCACTGAACATAATTTCAGATATGCTTTTACTACACACTGTTGTAGGGATGTAAGTGAAAGAATATTTGCATGGACTTGAAGGACCTGTTCAGTTATTTTCCAGCTCTGTCAGTTTTAAAAACTGTATCACCCCTGCCTACAATCATTGTTATATTTCTGTCAGACAATCCAGAAAATTTATCTTACTCCCTCTTGCCCATCAGAAAATATCCTTTATATTATTATGCAGGGTAAGAACTGTATTTGTTTCACTTCCAAGAGTGGAGATCTGGTATTATGGATACCTTTGAGCGAAAATAATTTTCCTGCCACTGCCCTATGAAGATGCTCATAATTACAGATTGCAAATCAGCAGCTTTTCAATGACATGATGGCCCTGTAAGACATTATGTGTCTGTTACTCAAAGATAAGTAATTTTATCTTTTGCTTGAAAACGAACTGCTGAATAGAAATTAGGAAGATGCTATATTCCTATTAGAACCAAAATGTCAGGCTATGAGTGAGAGGACTGTTTTCGCAATATCTGTTGATGGTCTGCTATTGTGTATATATTTACAGGAAAAGTGTAGTGTGTAACTCCTACTTATCAGTATCTATGGCTTCAATTCAAAGTGAAATGGGTGTTTGAATTTTACTTACATAAAGAATATTTTCCAGTGAAAATGAGCATTTTAAAGTCTCATCTCAGTTTAAAGCTCCATAAAATCACTGTACCTTGCTCTAATTTTATGAATTGTTTTACTCTAGGAATCATCCCTTAGTATTTTCTTCTTTCAGCTGTTTTTCTACATTTATGGGTATTTTTTAGTTGTTCTTCTTCTTCTTTTTTTTTTTTTTCTTTTTTTCTTTAATGTGGTCTCTAACAGATTCTCAATCTTTTACTTTTACCCCTTTACCATACATGCCCTGCTTCTAGAGATTCCAGGGCCTTGTGGTTTTCTGATACCAGGTAAGGTTCTAAGTAGATCTGGAATGGGTGATGTGATTAAGAACAGACCTTCTGACCTTCCTTTTGTGTACCTCATGCAAGCTTCTTTCCTAAGGCACGCATGTTTACTGTTTGTTTTCCCCTTTGATGAATATACCATCTGACTCTTCATGATATACCATTTAACACATTGTATGAATAGTTCTCTTATTTTAAAAGTCTGGATCTGAGGTCTGAAAATTATGTAACTGAAATGATTGTTTCCACTGCCTCATGCTAAAATCAGTGATTTCATTAACAGCTTTAGTATAAGTGAATCAGTGTAGATACGGATTTTGAGGCCATAAGCAAGGGAGAATGGGAGGTATAAAATGTCAGAGCTTAAAGTTTTTCTTAGAAAAGGTTTCTCTTGAAGCTGGTTTTGAGAAGATTTATGTCATGTTTTTCTTGAAAAATGTTAGATAGCTACATGTGTGTCTCTTTGTCAATAAAAAACAGCTAGGTTTTCAACTCTTTGCAAAAGAATACTGCTTATTTTCTCCTTTAAGGTTTTTTTCTCCAATTAGGGCTTATTCAAGAATATATTTGTCTACAATATGAAAAACTAAACAATAGATTATGAACCCAATTCTTCTTCAAATACAAGTCTTTTAACACATGCAAGCAGAAGGAGGAAAGGAATGGTATAGGGCAAATGAAAGTAGGTTCCAGAACTGCCTTTCCATTAGGCTTCAGTAAAAATACCTGAAACATTTACATTTTTTGATCTTACAACCAAAGAATGGTAAATCAAAATGTTAATTTTTATTGGCTACTACATATATATTATTTTGAAATAAATTCTTACAGCACAAAATCAGGTACAGTAGTGTTTGCTATCTTGTTGAGACTTAGGTTCCAACTTTCTGACTGTTTTGGAAGTGAAATTTAGATTGCTAATCCATTCAGGAAAATAACCTTAGTTACTGAATGTTTTTTCATTCATGCCAAATAATTAGCATTTTACTGCATGAGAAGTAAAAAAGAGGATATGAAGTTCAGAATAAACAGCTGAGGAAAGGAAGCACAGACTTCCAGGCTACAGGACATTCTCTTTTTTTTAAGTACTTTTTTTTGCACCTTATTTTTTTTTTCACAGGGCCTCTTCATGTACCCTAGAAATAATGAGCAATAGTCTAGAGTACACAGGCAGGACCTTCTAGATGTGAATTCTGTGGTGTTTGTTTCAACTCTTCCACTTCTGGTGTTTGCTAGTCTAATAGAAATTTTAATCAGATATAGATTTCTCTTTCAAAATAAGGTAATGAAGACAAGAATAGTCAATGATCCATATAGATTGTGGCTTTGGCAATAAGCATCTTACTGCAGATTACCGTGTTCATCCCACTGAACTTGTTTGCAAACTGTGACATAGAAGGATACTAGCAACAGAAGATGTAAAAAACCAAAACAAAAAACCAAGCAAACTAAAAAAAAGCCTACCTCTTCTAGTCTAACACCTATTATGAATCCTTATATCACATGACTTCCTTCCATCCCAGCTCCTTTACAATGACTTATCTGAGATCAATTTTGCAAGGGAAAAATAAGTAAAGAAAGCTAATCAGTCTAAGTTTAATAAAAAGAACAAAGCTCCATATCTCAGTAGAAGTGCCCTGTTAGCTTGGAAAACTTCACAGTCAGACTCATTTTGAATAAAATCTTTATGGACCAATCAGGCAGTTCCAGCAGTAGGTCTTAGGAGTTTGAGTTTTGTGTCTAGTTAGAAGAAATAACTGGTTATGCCTTAAAATGTACAAATCACTTGTTGATAACTGAGGGTTTTTTCATAGGTGAAATCTGGAATCAAGCTGGAGGCAGTAATGTCATCAGGACATTAGATAGAGCTGAAAATTATAGAGAGTGTATGCTCATTCTTTTAATAGGTGTTTAGCCAAATCACACCTTTTCTCTTACAGTAATCAAACTTTTTTCTCTCACAAGGTTTATGAAAATAAATCGTTATTTACACACATGTAATTTTTACTTATTAACAAATAACCAATGATTTTGGTTGTTTACAAATTGATGTTTCCTAACTTAAAAAAATCATTATGAAAAGGCTGTATTAAAATTGTAAAACGACAGAAAAACAAATAAACATCTAAACTGTTTATATAACATGGATAAGATTTATGAAGGCAAAAGCACTAAGCCTGGTTTCTGAAACTTAAGATACTATCAATTTTCATTTCTGAATTCTGTCATTATAATCGTTAATATAAGAAACAAGACTGAAAGCATGGATTGCAGCCCTCATTTGCCCATAGATTCATGGTATAGTTTGCATTATTTGTTAGCTCAACTAATGTAGTAATGCACAGAATTGTAGGTGATTGCATAAGGGAGCAAGGTGCAATATAGAGCTATTTACGGTGAGATAGCTTGTACAGTGCAATTTACATTACAGTTCACAGATGTTCAATCAATTTACAGGTAATTTTAATGGTTCATTTTGCCATCTCTATGATCCTGAAAATAAAAAAATAAATTCAACCAAAAATACATTAAAAAAATAACGTCCTCAGTAACACCATCAAGGAAAGGATTGCAAACCGTGATAGCCCTTTTTCTCATAGGCACCTTTTATCTGCTAAAGAGACTAAGGCTGAAATTCTATTCTTCATTTTGTTAATACAAAGGGAAGGTAAATATCATGGATCAGAACTGTACAGATTTCAGAGAGTGGGGATATAGGAATCACTTCAAGGTCAGCTTCCTTTTTGTTTAAAAAAAAAAAAAAAGTGATAATTAATCCAAAAATCCAACCCAAAATTTATTTGGTCAGATCAAAACAATTAAGGACAGTCTAGCATTCCATTCATGTAGAAACATCGTAAGGTCTAATTTCATTTTAAAATTTAAAGCAATATGGCATATGTATCCTGTCAAATATAAATTTGTTTGTTTCTGACTATCCAATTTGTATTTTTAAGGGCCTGTGGATGTTAATATCCTTGCTAAGTGTAACCCCTGTTTATCAAATCCATGTAAAAATGATGGAACCTGCAACAATGATCCAGTTGACTTCTACAGATGTACTTGCCCATATGGTTTCAAGGTAGGTACTGAATGAAGAGGAGAAAGCTTGCTGAAATGTTAGCTTCTCTTTAACAGCCTTTATTTGACTACCATCCACTAGTGTCTCTATATTCTTCTCAAATTATAATTGTTCTCTGCATAGGGTCAAGACTGTGATATGCCCATTCATGCTTGCATTAGTAATCCATGCCACCATGGTGGAACTTGCCATTTGAAAGAAGGAGAAAAAGATGGTTTCTGGTAGGTTGGTTTTAATTGTAATAACAGGGTGGAAAACTACTGAATTTTATATGCTGACATAGTTTTGGTGTTAATCTTTAGATTCTCTGTGTTTGCTAGTAAATGCCTCACAAAGGCAGATGTTCAGTGATTCTGAAGTTTTCAGAACATGTTGTCTTGCTTGGAAAGCTTGTAAAGCTTTGAAACTCTTAAAAAACAATAACAAATGATTGTGATTAGTTGAGGCATATCAGGTCAAGACAACATAGTATTGACTCCATTATGCTAATTAATAGCTAGCTAGATCCCTGCTGAAAAAAATCTCACAATTCATCTGTTGTTGTGTGTATTACTTCAACAGACAGCATGTAAATGATAAAATGTAAATCCCAGTGAAACAGAAAATTAATGATTCATTTGAAACTCACTATGCCAGCAGATAAACATGCTGTGAGCATTTTTAATCTTGAGTTATTTAATCACACAGTACAATTACTCCAGATGTACTTCATGAATTATGAAATAAAGTTCTTTAGCATTCTTAAGTGAAATTATTAGTCATTTAATAATCTACACCTCAAGCTTGTTAGAAATGGCACTTCAAAAAGATAAAATTCATTATCCTGCAATTCATTATGACATTATTCTTATTTTTTAATCCAAATTCTGCCCAAAGATTAAATAGTTTTCTATTAAAAATTAAGGATATACATCTTAATGCTATGCCTCCAGAATTTAAAGCGATAAAGTCATGTCTCAGAATTTGACATTCTTCATTTATTTGTTTAAACACTCCATGTTTTGGAAATTAAAGCAATCTTATAATGAAAGCTGCAGAAATTATAGATAGTGCATATTACATGAAAATGTATGTGTTGTCATGTTTGAGTGGTCTTTTACATTTACTTTCTATTTTGATATGTTTGTTTTGTATAGACAAAACCAAAAAAAATCCTGCTTTGAAGAGTTTATACAGGCTTTGGTTTTGTATTTTAATGAATGTATTGTGCATGGGACATTTAACAGAGCTTTATGTTTGTGCATTTAACCTAATGATAGTGGAATACTACTATTGCATACTAATCACTGATTCCACAGTCTTTTCTGTTTAAGTTAAAAAACCCCAAAGGATCATTTTCCATAAGAAATATAATTCAATTTTTTAATATAGAGCTAACACACTTCTCTAAGGGAATGTATGGTGATTTAATTTAAGAAGCTCCTTTAAACTAAAGATCAAGGCATGAATTTAGAAATTTTTTTCTCTAACATAAAGTATGAAAAATATTTTGGTAATATTAGTTATATGGGCTTTTTACATTATATCAAACATGTTCCTGTGTGGGATAGTGATTATGAATTACTGTACCTATTAATTATAGAATTTCTTGTCTGATGTCCCCAGCTAAAATGTACATGATTATTTTTGTTTTCTGTATTACAGGTGCACATGTGCAGATGGATTTGAAGGTGAAAACTGTGAAGTAAATGTTGATGACTGTGAAGACAATGACTGTGAAAATAATTCTACTTGTGTGGATGGAATTAATAACTATACTTGCCTTTGTCCACCTGAATATACAGGTAGGAGTATAATAGAAAATATAGGTAATTCAAGAATTCCTAGCACAACAGTAATATTTTTCAGTTTGTAAGTGAATTAGTAGTTACTCTAAAAATTGACTTAAAGACAGATTTTCCTCCATATTTTTCTCCTATGTGCTTTGTAGTCAAAAGTAGACTTAATACACACTCGTTAATTCTTTTGTCAGTTTTGAAATTACAGCGCTTCAATTTTTAAAAGATCATTCAAAATGTGTCTCTGTCTACTGTTTACCTAACCCAGACACCACAGTGAAGAACCTTTATAGCTGTAGAAATCTGCAAAATACTCTGCTTTTAGCCTGTAAACTTCATGTTACTAACAGGGCAGAAAAGGATCTACCTATGCCAGTAGGATCTGATTTTGGTACCCCTGGATGCTATTGTACGTTCTGTTAGAACGATTAATACAGAAATGCAGAGTATGATGCTTTCCGTTTTAGCACCAAAAAAACCAACCAACCAAACAATCAAACCAATAAACAAACAAACACAAAAAACACCCACACCGCAACCAAACAAATAAAAAACAACCAAAAAAACAAAAATCCTTAAGAGTATATGTAATTACTGTTTTTTATCAGCTGGCAGCCAGAGGTTCTCTTGCTTGCTGTTATCATCTCTCTGGAAATGGAGGATAGTTAAAGCAGCAACATGGGGAAGTAGCATCTATTGTCTACATTGATCTGTTTTATAATTTTTCAAACTAGACATATCTATTTTCTGTGAGCTAGTTGACCAATAAGAGAACACAGAGGTTAAATTCATAAAGCCATGATTTGAAATGCATGAAAAAGAAATGTAAAATCCACCATAACTTGGGAATTAAGTCTACTCAGTCTTTATCTTTACTTCAATCAATCAGTCAAATTTGAGCTCTGAAAAACTGGGAAAAGAGGTGAACTCCTGAATTCATTTATTTTATTGAAAACACAACTAAGTCTTTGTTTTACTCCAAGGTATTTCTACAACCTATTGGATAGCTCAAATGGTTTAGGGTATTCCATTTAAAGTCAATATTTAAATCTTGGAAACCCACAGTGAGAGAAGATGATAGAACATGAGTATAAGAAATACAATTTCTTAACCTAATGTATTTTTTCATCCAGTACTTATGCTGGGTAAATGGTAGAAACTTCCTATACAGACTACAATATTTACAGCCATACAGGTTAAAAGTGTAAGTAGGCAGAATAAGGTATTTAATAGTAAGTGGGCGGTCCACATCTGGAAGAACAATCTTCTGCCTAGACAAAATACTGTTTTGCCAGGTACTGGTACCTCAATACCTAAAAGCAATTGACAATTCAAACCTTGGAATCAAATAAAAAGTAACAGCATCAATAAGTAGAGACAGGTGTTTGCTATTTCTTCTGTAACTCATATTTCAGGTATATGTGAGTCAAGCTTCAGCTTGCCTGGGATCAGTTGCCATCTCCTTTAAAAATGGGATCAGATTTATGTTGCATAGGTTGGAAGAATGCAAAGCAGTCATATCAGTCCAGTATTCCCATTAAGTGGCTTCATGCTAAGAGGTTTCATGTATATAGTAGATAGAAGACAATTCATTTACAGATGCATTCCTCCTCTGCAGCTTTACAGAAGTTTTTACCTGTTACCATTTCTTCATTTTTGACATTGCTCTAGGTTCATCTTACTACTAGATTTGACAGCTTGCTGTATTCAGGGGAAGGACTGTTTTGTATTAAATTTCTATGGAGTGGACACAGAGGCTTGTTTATATATGCTAGCCTAAAACTTTAAGTGTGCTGGTTGCATTTCTCTAGTATTGTAATTGAAATGTACATTTTGCATTTACAATTGAAGCAGAAGTTATAGCATTTCTCTATGCATCTATATGGTTAGAGTGAAAAGGAGAGCATAAACATTTTTGCTGTTTGTATTGCAGTTGTGCTTCTTTAGTCAAAATACAAGAAAGTGTATTTTTTTATTTCATTCATAATTGTGCATAATTATAAAAGGAAAATACTATGAGTTTACATGCAAATGCTTTTGTTTGCTAATTCTTTTAGAAAAAGAGATTTACTTTCACTGATGCAATGCCAACTTATAATTGCTACTGAATTCAGTTCATGTGAGTAGGTGAGAATCTTCTCACCGGCACTAAAATAATTCTAAACAATCTACTTGTAACCAATAAGTTTAGCTGTTTCAAAAATGTTGAGAATTTACTCTATCTCATCAGATTTTTTCAACACCTTACCAAAATTAAAGACACATTGTATTAAACATATAATACCAGAGCCTCAACTCATTTTATAGATAAGTTGGGCAAACACTGTAGCAAAAGATCAGGTTTTTTATTCCACAGGATACAGTACAGAATTCTACAATATGCTATCAGTCTTACAAAGCATATGAGGACAGGACACAATATGTGAGATCCTAAGACATTTTTGAGATTAATTGTACAGAGGAAATATAAAACATTTTGCTAGTGAAGGGGTCTTCATGTCCGTCATCCTTGATCTTGCATAATAATTAATCTTCAGTGTTAAGAATTAGACTGACAGTGATCTGAACACATTGGGATCTAGAAATGGCAGTGTTCAGAATATGAAGTATCTTAGAGTTGCCTCAAGTGTGTGTGAGGTATCAAATTATTTCTAGGATATTTCTACACTCTGGCCTATAGCCTGATTTGAAAGATGAATAACAGAATCCCTATCCAGTATGTATACAGTAATTTTCATGGAGAACGTGGTAGATTTTGATGTTGGTATCTGTTCTAACAGGTTACAGTCAGATATGCGTATTGCTAAAATGTTTTTTTAGGAAAGGTATCTTTCACTAAATTAATTCATGTACTAGATGAGCAAAAGTAGGTTAACTATCAGGAAAACAGGCTATATACTCAGTAGGTAAAATTTTTTAAATACAGAGATACTTTTCTTTATCTCAGAAACTCCCTGAGCTGTAAATTGCTGGACACTAGGACAATATATGTACCAGGAAAATACCACCCTAGGCTTGTCCTGTTGTCTTTTAATTCTGTTGGCAATACTTTTAGTTGTCTGTGTTCAAGATGTCACAGCATATATGTACTGAATGTGGAAGTGCACCAGCCCAGAATACTTTTCTGGGTGAATGGTTATCTGCAAATATGCTTTACATTTCAGTAGCGCAGTATAAGAAAGAAGTCAGCTGAAACCTGCTAGTATGAAATGTAAATCTTTAAAGGTTTATTTTCATGTTGGGGACCTGTTAGAATCTCAAATTAGCTCTGAAAATACATACAAATACTACAAAAAATGTTGTAAAGAATGTTGCAGTGCAAAACCAAACAGTTACTTTTTGACTTTTCTAACAATTCCTTGAAAATTGACACTTCTCAAGTAAGCAGTGTTGATTTAAAAAAAAAGCAATTAAAAAAAGCCTGTTATGTTGTTGCTTAAGAGTCAGGAATCCATTTTTGTCTACCTGTTTTACAATTACGTTCACAGTTACAGGTGGAAAGACAAAGAATGGTATTTGCACTATACTTTGAGCTTTATTAAGATCACAGACTATAACTGTGAAACAACAGGAAGTCAGTGGAATCAGTGGACACTCAGGGTGTCTGATGAAACCTTGAGAAATAAAACTCACTATGTAAATAAATAACTCACTATGTCCTGCACTCTTTAACATCGCTATTCTCTTAACATTATCATCTCCTTTAATTTAACCTCAGTCTAGTAAACTTCTGGTCATTTTATGTACATTCTGTAGATTACAGATTATCATTTCTCTTGCTCATTATCATCAGTCACAGATCTAATTGATCCAGAAGTAAAACCTTTCTTATGCCACGAGTGGCATGTACTTCTTACCTTCTCTGTTTCTTTTGCTCTGCTGTAGGTGAGACTCTGAAGCTTGTTTCATTTTGCTATATCAACCTCTCTGCTGCTATAGTTGTGCGTTAGCTTAATGTGCTATGCTGTTGTATTACAATGTAAAAAGTCTCTTGTCTCTTCTGTCTTTGTCACTGCAAGCTGCTAATCTGAATGAAGTGGAAAAAGGTCAGTTGTCTTTTAAGCCTATTTTCACTTACTTTGGTTTCTCACTTTCCTTTCCTTAAAAGTGCATGGATTTCAGTTCTTGCAAATGATCAAATAAATTGTATGTAGATATAAATTAGAAAGCTCACTGCAAATCTTCAAATTAGGCACTTGGCTCTTGCTGTGGATACACGTCCAAGAATGTTGTTGACAATGCAGAACGCTGTGCAAGAGTGTTTTAATACTACCTTCATTTTCTTTTTTCAGGTGTATTAAAAATTTGTGCAGCTACTGATAGGTTTAACAAAAAAAGTTTACGTGGTGACCTTCTGACATCTTTATTCTCATCACTTTAAAGCCATACCTTGGGTCCTTTCTAAAGTATTCTCTGTTTTATAGCACTGTTTGTTTTAATTTCTTGATTAGATTACCTAAAATATGATGGATTAGATTATCTGGAAAATACACTGGATAATAAAATGACAATCTTCTTGTTTATTATTTCTGTGGCCTTTTTTTGCTGTCAATATTTAAAGAAACTGAAATGTCCATATTAAGCTGAGGCTAAGGTACAAGAAAGGTAATAGTGGAGGAATTTATGACACTAAATTTGAGTGTTCCTGATTTTTAAATTTTTTAAAGTTTCTACCTAACACCTATCTCACTAACAGAGATAAACCATCTTCTGTACAATCTGATCATCTATACAATTTGAGAGCTAACAAAATGAGTGATGACATATTTATGATGTTACATACTTAGTTTTAAAAGCAAATTATCTCATAGTGTATTTGCCATTAATTTCATTTGATAAATATATTGTGTAGTGTATAAAGCAATATATTATTTCACTGGTAATGTTGAGCAAGGCTGCAATTACACTATCTAAGTTGATTTATTTACACATGTGATGAAGAATTCTTACAACTTGAAACTAGAGTGTAAATTTTCTCTGAAACTGATGGAAAGAACAAGACTTTTCCAGAAAGTGATTCCAACCACAGGTGGTCCATACTTAAAGCTGTATTCCATTTAGACATGTTATATTGGCATTTTGTTATTACTTATCTGAGCAGCAAAGATAGCCTCCTGTTTTTCTTTCCTCTTGTCACTTCCTGAGTTATGTTTTCTACATTGTGCTGTTACTATCCTAGTATGAAACTGGGTACTTCCCTAGAAAAACTAGGAAAAGTGCAAGCTTAGTATAAATAAATACAAAAATTGAGTTGTTATTCTTGTTTTTAATGAATAAAACAAACAAACAAAAAAACAGTAACAAAAGAAAAAAACCAAGCAGTTTAAAATAATTAGTTTGACTTCTGTAATTTATCAGTAAAATTTTGCTTTGTCACTAATTTCCAGTAGTGACAGAATTATGGAATTTTAGGATTTACTTTTGGACATTCAAAGAAAAACTTCATTTCTATGTTCATGAAAAACAGTTTTTTCAAATGGAATGTAAAGGAAAGATGGTACTATGAAGAGACTCATCTCTCTTTCAAGCTGAGACAGCTGTTATTACCTGTGAGAAATTAGTCTTGCCGATAGTTTAAAGGTCTTTAAATGTGGTTAAAGGTAGAAAGGAAATGAATCCTAAACAGAACTGTAGTCACTGTAAGTATATTACACATGTGAACTATAACATATTAAAATTACTGATTATATCACGAACAAATTTCTCACAAACAAATTATTAAATACCCAGTGGACGTGAACTAAGTTTAGCATCAAAATTAAGCAGGTGTGTGTGTGAGAAGTTATTAATGGTGTGTAAGTTGCTTTAAGGATCTGTCAGTTTTATCATGCCAGACATAGCGTCGGTAGTAAGAAAAAAAATTTTTAAAAAAGGATAATTTTAAGTAATAATGTGAGTTTAGGCAAGCCCTAGACACAGATAGTATTTTTGTGTTTCAAAACTTCGTTACATAGCCTTCTTGCTACTACAATAAAGGAGCTGAGTTGCTACTTTCAATTCACTTGGTAATCAAATGAGTACCTGCCTAAAATTAAACGTGCAAGTAATCAAATGGAAATCGTGGCATATCAAACTTGATAAAAAGTTTAATTATTTCATTAAATCAGGATCATAATCCTCATTCTTGGAAGAACTACTCATAAGCATTACAGCTTCTTAGAATAAAGAGATATCTTGGCTACTCTTGCCTTTCATCAGTCTTAAAATTTTGTGTTTCATCAAGCTTAATATACTCCAACTGACTAATGTATATTAAAATCTTGAGTATTAAAGTAATTTCACTGCATTTTCATAAACAGGAATATACATGATATCCATGGCAAGCTGACCTACCTGCTAGTAGTTTGATCATTGCCATTACTGATTCTGGACTATGCTCCATCCTTTTGTTTTCCTTTGTTATCTTAAATCTTATCTGCCTTAAGGTTACTATTTCTTTGTTGTTGCTAAACAGCATATGTA
Organism: Actenoides lindsayi; assembly: GCA_025331215.1. NCBI lineage: Eukaryota > Metazoa > Chordata > Aves > Coraciiformes > Alcedinidae > Actenoides > Actenoides lindsayi. The sequence goes on from WTSP01023066.1 coordinate 146,387, forward strand.
AAACTAGAAAAGTTAAACTAAATAAGCCCTGTCTTACGCTGAGATTCTGAAGTGTGGTGGATTGATGAACAGAGTTAATGGTGAAAGATAGCAACAGGCTAGCAATGAATTGGATCTAGAATTTGACTTCACAATTACATTCCAACAAAATGTTCAGAAATGTGGTTGTAAACTGCATCCCACTGTGCCTGTGAACTGGCTTTAATTTTAAGCAACATTGTTCCTCATATAGCAAATATTTTTATTTGTCTTTTGTGAATAATGAGCTCAAGACTTTCAATAATTTGTTGTCTACTGTTCCTCAAACTCAGAGTTCATAAAAATGCACCATTTTTCTGTATGTGGTTTGCTAAATGGCACTGACATTTTCCAGCTGCTCCTACAATCTATTGTCTGTTTGAGTCAGAAGTAATTAAACAGAGACCTCCAGTCAAAGACTCAGATAATAAAACCTAATTGATAAAACATAAATACTACAGAAATTGACACACTGCAACCAAGCTCAGAAACTGCAGTGGGCATATATGTACACACATAAAATCCTGCTATTCTAGCAATTACCAGTAAGGCTGTAATATATATTTGTTATTTTGGCTTTGCAACAGCAAATAAGTCTTCTAGCAAAAACTTGATTTTTATAATTAAAACTGACCATTATTTCTTTTGCATTCTGTCTCTAGTTTTGATTCTAGTATCATACTTATCTCCGCTAATACACTAGCGATTTTAAGCTTGGTTCTTCAGTAAGCTTGCCTGTAATTAGCATTGTGCTATTATGTTCAGAAGCCCATGTCCATTTTTGTAAGAACTCTCCTCTTCATTCAGAAATATAGTGGCTGACATTCCTTTATTTGACTGCATTTTTATTTTATTGCCCAGTTATTCAAAATAAGAATGATGTAAATCCTTGTTCACCTCATTGTGTTGTTCCTCATTATTTATTGCTCTACGTGTATTTATATATTGGAAAATCCAGAGTTAAGGGTCTGCTCAGCCTTGAGAGAAGGTGGCTTAGGGGAGACCTTACCACCATGTTCCAGTATTTAAAGGATGTCTACAAAGAAGATGGAGACTTCCTTTTTACAAGGAGTCACATGGAAAAGGTGAGGGTTGATGGGTACAAGTTAATCCTGGGGAGATTCCGACTGGACAGAAAAGGAAAACTCTTCACAGTGAGAACAATCAGCCATTGGAATAATGTCCCCAGGGAAGTGGTGGATTCCCCAGCATTGCACGCTTTTAAGATTTGTCTGGACAGAGTGCTGGGCCATCTTGTCCAGACTCTGCTTTGTCAAGATAGTTTGGACCAGATGATCCTTGAAGACCCTTACAACCTAGTATTCTATGATTAGGATTTTCTGTGATTTATAATCTCATCAAATCATAAGAATGAATTAATGTGCACAGAGGAAACACAATCTGACCTGTAAATCTAGAAAATTTATAATTTTGGTCAGTTAATCAAGTATTACACACAATTCATCATCAGTATTTAATAGTGTGTCTGGCTGTTTAAGTCTGGATCAACATCTGTTATATAGCTTCAAAATCTCAGTAAATATTCCAGTCTTGACCTTGGAGGATTGTATTCCTTTGACTGTGCCAATCATGCACAGGGTTCTGCTAGTTTCAATGCTACTCAATAGCAGAATCCAGACTCCTTAGATTAATTAAGCAAGATTTCCTATGAAAAAAGTTTTTGCTGGTTCTAATTAAACCTTGGAAGCTTTTCATAGAATCTTTGACACTTTATCCAGTACTTATTTTTAAGCAAAGTAGTCTGTTGCTTATTTTCCTACATACAGAAATATTCCCATCTTTTAAAAACGTAATTACTTAGCCAAACTCTTACAGAAGCCTCAGTTACAATATTATTAAATGACTGAAAGAATGTGCATATTACATTGGTGTCAAGCTTCCTTGGACTGAGACATCTGTTTCACAATCTTTTTTCATTATTTTGAAATATGTTTTTTAAAACACTGTATTATGTTTCTCAAATTGGAAAACTCTTAAGATTTCCTTCCAGTAAAGCCAAGGAGGCTAACTTTTTAAATCTGATATTTCCTGAAACGAATGTTTCCCCTTCATCATCAACTTCTCACTTCAACAAAATTACTTTCTCACCTTCACCTTGTCTCAGTTAAATGCTCAAAATACACATTGATCATTCAGTATGCTAAGAGATGTTGCTTTACCCGGAAACTATTCTTTAGTGGTTCAGATTCTATATCATGCATTTTTACTTGCCTTTCCTGTTAACATTTTTGCAAACAATTACATTTTGGTTATGGGAATGTTCCATTTAGAACATGCATCTGTTAACAGTGCAAGTGAAGAGCTTTTATTTGGGTTACTTTGGTTTGTTCTTCTCGTATTTATGTCTTCATTCAGATATTCAGTATCTGTTGTATTTTGGATTCCATCTTGAGTTTTTCTTGGTTTTGTTTTTACTGATCCTGTGTGCAAGTCTGTCATGAACGCTACTTTGTTTTCATAATGAAAGTTTGTATTTTATGTAAAACTGGCTTTTTTGTTCATAGGGTTTTTTATGTTACAATTTCACTATGTGGAATGCCATGTTTACCATGTCCTTCCCTTGATTCCTGTTCCCTTTCCTAGACTAGTGGCTGACAGTGTTTAACTGAAACCTCCATCCAGGGGTATGATTTTCACAGTGCATACAATTTGCAAATGCAAGGGAAAACTTTCCTTCCTTTTATGCTTTCACAGCACAAAAAAGTCCTGTCTTTTAAAGACAAGCAAATTTTGAGTCATTGTTTTTCTTTTTTAGTCTGTGCACTTTTCTACAGAGTACTCGGTTCAAGGTCTGATCATAATCTCAAAAATACCTCGTGATTTGCAAGCCATTTGGCTGCAGTAGGCCTGGTAGTATAACATTGGTCTTATGATTTGAAATGGACATTTTTCAAAACTGTAGGCCTGCTTCAAAGTTAAACTTCCAGTTTGACCCTCAGGCTCTCTGCAGGATTCACAGCTATGATTTGGGATTTAAGGCTTTTAAAGTGCCCCTGAGCTTTTCATGAGGTGATTCAGCCTTCAGTGTAGTTCAGAAGATATTGGGGCCATCACCCTATGACCATGAACATGCAGTGTATTCTAACTAAGAAATCATGTATTTTATAAGTACCAGGGAGGGTGAGTGGTGGGGTAAGAGAAATTTTTAAATAGACAGGCTTAGACACTACTCAATAAAGCTATTTGTGCTTAGGGACATGGTTTAGTGGTTTTTAATATAGCTAGGAATAAGTTTGGACTTGATGATCTTGAAGGTCTCTTCTGGCCGAAGCTATTCTATGATTCTATTCTATGATTCTATTTGCTATACAAGAAATTTCAGAGGTTTGAGCCAATAATAATCTAAGCCATGGCCCAACTACTATCCTGTAGCAAAAACAATGCCAGTTTGGTAATGCAAGACAGCAATGATGAGGCTCCTTGCTTGTATTACGCCAGTCCTAATTGGCCTTTTTCTAGGTATTTTGGGTGTTTTCCACTGAACTCTTACTGTGAATCTGTCTAGAGACAGAAAACCTCCAGCCCTGCTTGAAAGATAGGCTCAATATGTTACTTTGTCTGAAAGTCTCTGATATACTGTTAGAATTAATAATCTTGGGAATGTTTAGAGGTGTTTTTGTCAGTGTCTTGTAAGTACTGAACAGATATTTTTATTATTTGAGATATCATATATTTTGCAGTTCTGCATGTAATTTACTATGGAATATTTGGCATAATAAGATATTTTTGTGTATATTTCTGAATATATACACATGTATGTAGGCAGATACACACATTTCTAAGCCATAGGAGTGTGTACAAAGTAGGTTAAAAAAACCAGTGATTTTTGCTTATTCCGCTCCATGTTCCTGAAAATCTGAATTCTCTCTCCCATATTTATATCTCACTCTTAAACACTGCTGGTCTTTAAAAGGATTTCAACTATTACAACAAGTTCTGCAAATTGACTAAATGCTATGTGAAGTATTATTTCCTCATATATGTATTTGAACAAAACCCTTTGAAAAGAGAAAGAGATCTGGGGTTTTGTTTAATATATCGTGGGATGCAAAGAATGCCTGGTATTTCAGGACTCTTTGTGCACTGATCTAGTCATAACAATTGCACATAGCCAGACTAATAAGTCCATTGAGAGTTTGAAGAGGCTTTGAGGATAGAATTAAAATCCTTTAGTCAGCTTCAGTGGCCTGCATTTTATCTTAATTCAGTTTCCTGCATATGTTGACTACGTTGCATTGTTAACTGACAGTTTTCCTGAGGACTTTTAAGTAGCTTGTGGTTGAAGGCTGTTTTCTTTTTATTTGTTTTGTTTGTTTAGGGAAAATGCCCTACTTGCAAATTGGTAAATTGCTGTCAATTTTTATTTTTGTTTTATTTTAAAATCTTTGTGTAGAACCAGTTTGGATCTTTCAGATGTCTGCAAAGTACTTGTCTAGCTGGTTTTGGCTTCTTTCATTTTTGAAGACGTAGAGGCCCCATGTCTTATCACACTTAGCATATATGTTTCAGATGTGTTTTTTATCCAGCATAGCCATCTTTGGCTCTGGTTCAGTTTTGCCTTTTTCTCCGTCCTTGCTTTAATGTAGACTGTTCCTCAACTATTTTAAATTTTTGTTTATTTGTCTATTGTTTGATATAAATTCTACATGCCCTAAGAGATAAGTCCTGGAAATAATGTCTTGCGTCTTGGGTAGTCAGTACTCATATTCACAGTGTGCAGTTTTAAGCACTCATATGTAAGCATGCTTGCTGCAGAAAGGGCAAGTTTCACTGGAGGATCTATTAAACCTGTAAAAAAAAACCCCAAAACATATATACCTAAATAGGCCTTTAACCATCTACTGTTGCTTTCAGTTTATTATGATCCATATCTATAATTCCAGAGAATCCCATGTAAGCAAGAAGATAGCTTTTGTGTGGTGCTGGGTACTTGGCAAGAAGCAGTGTAAAATGTCAGAAACTTTAGTGCTTAATGACAGTAGTAGCTGATGAACTGATACACGTACATACACATGCATATGTATTCTGAAAGATATCTTCATATACTCTCTCAAAGATCTTCATTCTGTTGTTATTATCCTATACCTTTCCCCCTTTTTTCTAATATACCAGTTCCTGACTCTGCCCAAATTGTGTCTCTAAATGGTCTGTCCTTCTTCCCCATACCATATTCATGGTGATGCTGTCCTCATCCTCAGTACTGTGTTAACAGTTACAGGAAAGAGGTGAAGCCATTATATGTTATTTTAACCTCAGGCTGCCTTCCAGCAGACAGATTGTTTAGCTAACTACACTGCAGGCCACTGCCACACTCAGATAAATAAAATTGAAGGATACTAAATATTGTGCCTCTTTGAAGGAAACTTCAGCTTGAGCAGTGAAAGTATCTGCTCATCCATTACTACCTTCTGCTCTTCTGTTCCTCATTTTGTTGTACTGTTCTGTTTCTCTTTGCTCACTAGCTTGTGTTTTATTACTTGACAAATGACAAGGGGGATCTGTACTCCTTCCATAGTTTTAGGGCCTGATAGACCTGTGAGTCCCTGAATTTAGAACAGGCGTAGGGTTTATACCTGTTGATTATGCATATATACTTCATATGGATGCTGGAATAAGCATATCTGTCTTACAAATCAGCGATAAACTTTGCAAGTGCACTATTCATGGTATCTTATGATTAGTGAGTCAGGGAACAAGACACTGTTTATCTATTTATACACCTATAAGTGTTTCCTTGTCATAAAGTTGCGAATAAAATCCATATTTTAACCATATTAACATACTTTATAGATTATACAGCCCATGCTAAAAATTAGAGCTACTGCTTCTAGCAGCAGGGAAGGGTAGACACATATATAGTTCTTTTCGCAGAACAGAGTTTAGATTTTAGGTAATTATGGTACATTAACAAATGAAAAAATTGGAGAGAAAGTAGAAAGGAAGTATTCATTTTGGGATAATTGAAATTGTATTGACATGCAGTGGTATTAACGGAGTTGTTTCAGGTAATAGATTATTTATAGTGCAAATCTGGGTATTTCTGTGTGTAATGTGCATAGAAATGTGTAAAATAAAAGCATATTAATGACTTGTTTGTCCTAGTGAAAAGAGATTCAACCACTAATGTTTTCTTCTACAGCAGAGCTAGATAAGTAGTAAATGAAAAAAAAATTTTTTTTCTTCATAAAATTGTCATTTATATCCATGGATAGCTGACTGACATTGAAGTATTTGTTAATATAAAGGAGTTATCAGAAGATTAGCATTTATTGTTATGATTTATGCATTAATATTAATTTATTAGTATTTATGATAAAGGTATTTGTTACATCATGAAATAAGCATTTTTCAGTGTTAAAAAAATTATAGCAGTTAATTTTAGCTATTTTCATGTCACTGTGATATTTTCACTGAATTGATAACATAAATTATATTTCAGGTGAGCTCTGTGAGGAGAAACTAGATTTCTGTGCTCAAAACCTGAATCCTTGCCAACATGACTCAAAGTGTATCTTGACACCCAAAGGATACAAGTAAGTCTAAAATATTATCACAGTCCAACTGAATCTAAATTTCTTGTCCTGGTTAGCTTCTTTTCTTTTTTTTTTTTTTTTTAGTGAAAACAAGTTCTGTTCCCAAAATACCAATTATCAAGCATTACAGCAGAATAGGTCATTATTTTCATGTAGATCTATATTATTCAATATGTTTTACTAAATTTGCTGATCCTTAACAGTTCTAACTCCAGTCAGATTTTAAATAGAAATGCAGAGTACAGCAGTTAAATGTGTGGCAGTCTGTACAAAACCCTTTCACTAGCTCGGACAGTAGGAAAATAACTGTATTTAATTGAAGTGGAATAATTATACTGTTTTCGAAGAACCAATTGTGAAAAAGATTATTAGGAAGGCACACTGAAAAGTAAGTCCACCCCCAGGAAATCTAATCTTTAATTACACCATGTCCTTATCATAATTAATTACTATGAACAATTTAAAGTGTTTTTAATAGGCTTCAGGTTAATAAATACAAGAAACCTGCAGCTTTCAATTGTTGTCATAAGCGTCTGTTTTATGCACAGCATGCTCTTGTGCTAAAACCAGATTATTTATTATCTTTCCTACTACTTACAAAATGACATTTAAAATATGGCAAAAATATTCCAATAGATTAAATATTCAGATGAACATGAAATTAAATTGATAGTTTTCAGCTGGAAAATAGAAAACTTGTTGGATTTCAATAGTCATGTTATGTTTATTTTCTTCATTCTGCTTCAGTAAACCTAGTTTGGCATCTTATACCTTACTGCCTAGTTCATTTATCTTTTTACATTGCTTTCTGAGATTCTAAATCAGAAAATAGCACATGCAGTAACTTCAAGAACGTATCTCACTAAGTCAGCTTTTTAATAGCATGCTTTACTTTTTTTTCACTTTTCTTATTGGTAAATGTAGAATAAAAATTGAGACATATCTGATTGAAGTATTTAATTTGAAGTTATACAGCTATTTAAAAATCACTCTTGTAACTTTAGAGCAAATTTTAGATATTAAAAGAAACAATACCAAGGAGGGAATCACAAGATCTACTTAAATCAATTACTGACATCTTAATTAAAAAAAACCAAAAAACAAAAAAACATGTGGATGCATGAATTTGTAATTTTTTTCATTCATTTTTCAGAGTTTTGTGCATTCAGTTGGTCTAATACATGATAATTCCCTGAAGAAATGCCATTTGCATTAACAATGAAAAATGGGGGGGACCAAACAAAAAAAAAACAACGTTGCATACTGTCTTCAGGATATGCTGCTCTAGTTCAGTTGGGGTTCAAGGAGGGCAAAGGATGTGTATTGAGACTTCAGTTAGTTCGCTAACCATGGAACAATTTCTAGTAAGTCAGACTGGTGGAACTTCAATGGGAAAAAAAAAAATTATGCATAATCTTATAACTGTATAAATGGACCATTGCTCCATTTATAGCTGTTTAGTTGACAAAGTCCATCAATATAATACAAGTCTGGGATTATTTGTCTCAGCTTCAGCAACTAAGCATATTGATTATTTTTATGTTTGCAGCCACTTACAACATCCTGTAACATTCTGTGTTAGTAATAAATTCCAAGAACTGTCAAAATGATTCATGAGGGCTATCTAAATGTAAACCACAATTCTTCAATATAATGGCAGATGAGTAAGCATGTGAAACTAGCAAACCTGTATTCATTACATATTTAGATTCCCCTTATAATAACATGTTTAAGCTACGTAGTCTTTACACAACAAGTCACAGTAATGCATTTTTTTCCTTCAAATTTAAACAATTCAGTAGTTCTTTAACTTCCATAAGCACAGTGTATTATTAAAAAGCACTGTGATGTCCCACTTGCTTTCCTGCTTCACAGATGTGATTGCACACCTGGATACGTAGGTGAGCATTGTGATATTGACTTTGATGACTGCCAGGACAACAAATGTAAAAATGGAGCGCAGTGTACTGATGCAGTTAATGGATATACATGTATTTGCCCAGAAGGATACAGGTGAGAAAGATCTGAAGACAATATAAACATGCATTGTCTTTTGTCAAAGTTGCTTTTTTTTGGAAATACTAATTTTTTCTGTTTATATTTAGTGGCTTATTTTGTGAGTTTTCACCACCAATGGTTCTACCTCGCACCAGTCCTTGTGATAATTATGAATGTCAAAATGGAGCCCAGTGTATCGTAAAGGAGAGTGAACCAATCTGTCAGTGTTTATCAGGCTACCAGGGTGAGAAATGTGAAAAGCTGATCAGTATAAACTTTGTCAACAAAGAATCCTATCTGCAAATCCCTTCAACTAAGATACGCCCCCAAACCAATATCACTCTACAGGTAAGACTGCTTCTGGAAAAGAGTGTAAATGACTTTCATGGTATGGAATATTAGCCAAAGTTGTCATTGGCTCACTTAAAGAGCTTTTCACAGTTTCAGCTAAAAATCTAGAAAGTTCACTGGAGTAACTCTATATTCATATTGAATTAGATGGGTTTATTGATAGGAAAAAAGAATTTTGTCAGGTTGTCCTTCAAGGAAGAATTTTATAGTGAAGTAATAGGCTATGACAATAAATTCAGAGACTTACTTAATACAGTACTTTGATTTAATATTTAATTCTAGTTCTTTCTAAGTGTTTCTTTCTTTTAACTAGATTGCCACAGATGAAGACAGTGGGATCCTGCTCTACAAAGGTGATAAAGATCATATAGCAGTAGAGCTGTACCGGGGCAGAGTGAGGGTCAGTTATGACACAGGATCTTATCCAGCCTCTGCTATTTACAGGTGAACCCAGATGAAAAAAATACCTGAAACAAAACGTATTAATACCTTATATCAAAGTCACATTTTTTAATTGATACTAGCTGTGGATGTTGTCTTCCTGGACTTCAATAAAGCCATCAACAGTGTTTCCCACAGCATTATCATGACAAAAATGGCTGCTTGTGGCTTAGATGGGCATATGCTCTGCTGGGTAAAACACTGGCTGGAAGGCTGAGCCAAAAGAGTGGTGGTGAATGGAGCTTTGGTGGCTGGTCACAAGTGGTGTTCCTCAGGGCTCAGTATTGCGACCACTTCTGTTTAATATCTTTATTATTGATCTTGATGAGGAGATCTAGGGCACTCTCAGTGAGTTTGCAGACAACACCAAGTTGGGCTTGAGGGTAGAGAGGCCCTACAGAGGTATCTGAATAGGCTAGATCAATGGGCTGAGACCAATGTGTAAGGTTCAACAAGGCCAAGTGCCAAGTCCTGCACTTAAGCCACAACAAAACCTTCCAATGCTACAGCACTGGGGAAAAGTGGCAGAAAAGGACCTGGGGGTACTGATTCACAATTGGCTGAATATGAGCCAGGTGTGCCCAGGTGGCCAAGAAGGCCAATGGCATCCTGGCCTGTATCAGAAATGGTGTAGCCAGCAGGACTAGGGAACTGAACATCCCCCTGTATGTGACACTGGTGAGGCTGCACCTTGAATACGGTGTTGAGTTTTGGACATCGCAGTACAAAAAAGACATTGAGGTGCTGGAGTGGATCTGGAGAAGGGCAACTAAGCTGGTGAAGGTTCTAGAGAACGAGTTTTATGAGAAGTGTCTGAGGGAACTGGGGCTATTTAGCCTGGAGAAAAGGAGGCTGAGGGGAGACCTTCTTGCTCTCTGTAACTACCTGAAAGTAGGTTATAGAGAGGTGGGTGCTGGTCTTTTCTCCCAAGTAACAAGAGATAGAACAAGAGGAAATGGCCTCAAGTTGCACCAGGGGAGGTTTAGGTTGCACATTGGGAAGAATTTTTTCACAAAAAGGGTTATCAAGCATTGGAACACGCTGACCAGGGAAGTGGTTGAATCACCATCCCTGTCTGTGTATAAAAGTCATGTAGATATGGTGCTTAGAGACATGGTTCAGCAGTGGACATGTAGAGTAGGGTTAATGGTTGAACATGATCTTGAAGGTCTTTTCCAACCTAGATGATTCTATGATTCTAAAAGAAATATATGCAAATGAATGTGTTGTCATACATTTAAAACCCTTTGCCAAAAGACATGATTTGGCTTTGAAAAGAATTCTAATGCAGATATATCAGAAAGATAATACATTATTTGAACCATTCAAACTGAGTAAGAGCTAGCTTTCAGCAGAATATTTATACATTTGTGTAAAGCTCACATGTAGAAGTGGAGTTTTTTGCATGATGTTACTGACAAAAAAATTGTTCTTGTGTGCAGGGTAAAGTGCAGAACTATGCCACATAAACGGAAATTAAATGGAAGTTTTTTCTTCTCTGCTGTATTAGGCAGTCATATAATGTGGGACTTTTCCCTGGCAAGCAAAGAAAAAGCTCAAATCTTGATGCTAAGATGAGGCTCTATCCTTGAAAGAAATGGATTTTGCTTCCGAAGTCTTTAAGAGACAGAACCTACATCTGCTTCTGGAGCATGTTTTTTCAGAGTTTTTGAAGTCAGATATTTCCAGTTCTCTGAAAAATTACCACCTGAATTTCCAGGGAGGTTTTATGTTACTTCCCAAGAATTTGCAGACAGACATTGCAAAAGCACACAGTAGGCTTTGATCACCCTATTGTTGCTACAAATACATACAGACGTAAAGGGGAAGTGTTAAATGAGTTTTTCTTGAATCTTTTTTCTGTATTTATACTTTCTGTGTTATAAAATTATATATAGTATATATTTACTTGATGGGATTTGTAGCCGCTGACATTGTTCTGCATTCTCTTAGGGATATTTCATTTGAAATAAATGATTTTTAGAAATGATTGCACTCAAATGGCAGTATAAAATCAAAAGCTTAAGTTTATATAGCAGGGAAACAATGCTAAACTTTGTTAGGTAATAACACTAAGGGAACAGTGATTTTAGTAGAATACTAAAACCATTCGAGAAAAAAAGTTATTCCTATAAAACACAATATAAAGTTTTTTAGTAAAAAACCATAACCTTTTACAGTAAGCATCTTAAGGTTGCTTTTATTTTCTGATGCAACAAGTATTTCATAAGGTTTTGTAATAATTCCATGAAATGGTTTAACATGCAGAAATAGTATATGTATTTTAATTGTATAAATTTTCATATATTAAAAATAGGATTTGACTTTACAGGAGATGGGAGTTTTTAACAAAAATTTAAATATGCATAAAACATTCACTTTTCTCAGTGACTAAAATTCAAAATAAGATTATTTTTCTATCTGGAATAGTGCTAAAGAAGAAGTTCAGAATATTTTGTCAGGAATTATTTTTGTTCTTTTTTTTTGTCTTTGATAGATACAGCTGTCTGAGAATAGGAAGCAATAGGAATCAGGATCTTATGTAATTTTAAGTTATTTTCAGTTTCATTTGTTCAATCTATTCAGAATACTACTCATTCAAAATATATATTTTATTCTCATCAATTTAATGCTTTCTGTGGTATTACTAGAATATAATAAATACTAGTATTTACACTTGTCAATTTTATTTTTATAGAAAAAGATAGAAAAACCATACTTAACATAGGTAAAATTAAAAACCATAAATGTAGAAGGGATTAATAACAAAGTAATTATACAATCCCAAGTAGGTTAGTGTTACAGAAGAATTACAAGCATCTCCCTAACACATCTGATCATCTCTTTTGAATTATGTGACAAGTGGAGAATACAGGCACAGCAAAGAAAGGGGTGGAAAATGTAGTGCAGTGTTACAGGATGACACAGTTGTTTAGTGAAGCAGATACACACTTGTAATTATTATTATTATTATTATATTATTCACCTCCCTTTCATTTCAAATAAGTATGATGTTGAGTTTCTAGGAGATATTTTAAATTTGTCATGTAATGTTACTGAGATCAACCTCAATGAAGCCTTTTGCCCTTGAGGGAAGTGCGTATGTTGGAAGCCGCATATACATTTCCACATTTGTATATATGTTTGTGCATCTGGTGATCACTGTACAAATTAGATGTTATTTAATTTCTATTTCAGGTTCTAGAAAGGAGTATGTTGTAGCACAGAATCTTTTACTCATTATACTCTATCCCCTTCATCCTTTCCAACCTATTCATATTTTTCTTACTTTGGTTTGCAGCCATTCCCGTTTCCACTTCTTACTGTTTTACCTTTCTAGGATCTTTGTGACATTTCCTGCGTTTTTTCAGTTCTTTGCCTTCTTTTTACCTCTTCATTACATGTTGTCTTTCTGTACCTTTGTTACCTAGTAAAGCCGTTTCCGGTCATGTTTTCTGTCCTTCCTTCAGTCCCTCCCTTTGGTTTCTTTCTTCCCTTCCCTCTCTTCATTTTTTTCTAAGCCATGTAGATCTGATAATCTTTGTTTAAAAACTGCTCACAGACATAATCTACATTAACCTGCTGATTCACTTCTCCTCTTCTCTATTTCATCCTTCTCATTCTCCTCTTTGACTTCATTTCCAGTCCTGTTTTCCACTGATAAAATCCACTACCATCCATTAGCCTGATTCTTGCTTTATTCTGTTTCTTGCCCAGTCCTGCCTCTTTCTCTTCTTCCTCTATAGGCCTAATTTCTGCTTCTTCTGAATGAGAACCACAGAGTTTCTTTCTCTGTCCATGTAACCTTGATCGAGCGAAGGTAATGCCTTCTCTTTGAATAGGTTGGCAGGCCCAGATCCAGCAAGTACGTAGTGCAGACCAGATGTACAGCTGGAGGGAAGGTGCTAATCATCTGTGTGTTGAAATATAGCCAGCATGGATAAAGAATTTGGCCATCTAGCCCTCGGGTTACCGCAGAATTTCATGTTTTCAACACCTTGCCTCTGTATTTTCAGAAAGATGACAAACAGATAGACAAGGTGCATTAAAAGATGGAAGTATGTTCCCTTCAGTATAGGAAACTACCTGGTCTGTTTAGAAAGCAAGTTTCAGGCACCATTCAGTATGAAAAATTTTAGAAGAAACAGTTAACGTTTACCAAAAATAGAAATATCTAAAATAATACTGTGAAACAGTGTCATAGGCAGCTAAGCATCATACAGCTGTGTGCTCACCTCCAACCCCCAGTGAGAAAGGGGAACAGAAAAGGAAATGTCAGAAAAATCATGGCTTGAGATAGAATTAGTTTAATAACCACAGGAAAAGGAGAGGAGAGGAGAGGAGAGGAGAGGAGAGGAGAGGAGAGGAGAGGAGAGGAGAGGAGAGGAGAGGAGAGGA